>JAAIFI010000157.1:0-69797 GCA_011032875.1 Phlebia tremellosa | reverse complement strand
AAGGCCTTCCCAGTGAAAATGCACAAATCCTGATGTACAACATATACAAGATACTCATGTGCAAGAAAGATCATTTCGAATTCCTTACGAGCTCACGATTTGAACAGTGTTTTTTGCAGATCTTCCTTTGCCTGGATCGTATGCACGCCAGGCGGCCGCAGTCACTCATCTACACTTTAACTTCAGTCGATTTCTCGCAGATCCTCCAATCAACAATTGGAATCAGTTCGCTGTGATGCATACCCACTGGCACTCATGACCAATGAGGCTGATAACTACCACGGTGCATCGCCCGGTTCACCCAAGCGTGTTTTACTTAAAACTGGTGATGTATCGAGGAGAAGGGGACTGTAGCTTCGCAATGTCCAGTACGCCAGATACTGCCACTCTCATTGCGTTTCTCAAGCGATTTCAAATCGGCACTGTATGTTTTCTATCTCTCTCACAGATATGCTGTTGACCTGGTGTCCTTTTCGACATGCAGTATGTGGACTGTAAGTATCTGAGAAGTCCTATATGGTTCTCTATGCTCATAGTTCCACCATCAATAAGTCATCGCATTCGCTCTCCTGGTCCGTCTTGAATTCAGTGCTGGAGTCGCTTTTGTGGCTCATTCGGCACCTAGATCTACGACTATCTCCTCACGCTGGACACTGAAGTCAGGCTCATATGGGGCGCAAATTGGAATCTAACGAAGATTCTGTTTTTTCTTACCCGATACCCTGTGTTTGTGGACACGATAATAACTATCTACCGTGCGCATATGACATACATATAGTGCAACACATTACTGATGTTGTCCGTATTCTCAAGGTCAAGTTGGAAACAATGTCTCTGACGAAATGTGCAAGACAATATATGAGGTGACAGGGTGTATGTAGATATCTTGAACTCCCTGGAAGTGATGCTCTCATGTGATTTATTCAGGGATGATTGTATGGGGAATCGGGGTTGCTGAGCGTACGTGCTGTACACTTATACTAGTTATCGAAAGTATTTGACCTCTGCAGATAGTCATTCTAATCATCAGGACGTGGGCGATATGGAACAGAGACTGGCGCATCGGGTTGGGCCTGTCCACAACCTTTTGCGGCATCTGGATATTGAACTCTATTTTTCCAAAGAATTCACTGTCTCATTGGAATGTGCGTCATTAAGAATATACTGTGTCCTCGATTTCTCCGCTAACAAACTTCATCAGTTGAACCAGTGCAGACAATCTCCCCCTTTCTGAAAGGTTGTCTTCACGTCGCATCCAGCAATATATTCCACCTGCCATTTGTACTTTTGATGGCTTTTGAGAGCAGTAAGGGTGAAGCCCTATCCTGTAAAATTTGGCTAACTCGTCTCATAGTTGTGGTGGCGTTTACGACAATCAAGATGGTCCATACGTGTACGGGCATTGCCTTGAAGTTTATCTCTTTCTCACTCGGATCATCCGCAGTTCATAGAAACGCGTCTCCAGCCCTAGTATCGCTATATAGAGATGGTCAGTCGTTTGATTGAGTTATGGCAGAGTGAAACAGGTAGGTAGGTAGGTATTCTACAGGAATTCTGTTTTACGTTTACCTCTTAGGTAACATCCTTCATGCAGATGACTGTTCAGGCATATGTACTGAAAGCGGGCATCTTTATTGGTAGCCATCTCCGTTGTCAACGTGGCCATACTTTTGAGTAGTCCAGTACGTTACTTCTGCATAAATCATTCGTTCACTCGTTGAACTTGTGATCCAGAGCGAATTCGCGAACCTTCCTTCTTCGTACGTCCCCGAATACGCTCACAGTTGCCCAATTGACCAACTGTGCAGGATCCAACGTTCTCTCCATCCCATGCTTTCGGCTCGCCTGCTGATGAACCTGCGCGACGCCTCGTTGCGGTCATCTGTGCTTATAGATGGCGCTGTCGTTAGTGACACGGATAATAATCCGCCCAGCGGCATACGCTTCCACACAACACATGGACGCCTTGATATGTCTACCACACTCTTCAGCATTGACGACGGGATATGGGTTTCTGGGGATGACAGGAGCAAGTTCACCCTCGGGGAACACCTTGAGGAGCCATCGAGTGCCATCTGAATGAACCATCGCGGCCGGCTCACAACGTGGATATCATGACGGAACGAGTTCAGAGGCATTTTTGTAAAGCTACCACGCAGAACATATCTACGATTTTAGACGTTCAATTTACTCTGCGTTGACCTGGTGAGCCCACATTACTGCTACGCATGCCTGTGGGACTAAATCACCTGCACATTTGTTGTAGAGATCAACGGATGGGAACACATCTTTGAGCATATACGAGATATCGCCACAAAGCTAACGAACGATAGAAAACTTGTACGTAGAGCTCCAAGTATAGTCGTTTCCCGGGCCGTCTGAAAGGCGTGACTGTAAGTCATTGGCGTATGCGGTCGTTTGGAGCAGAAACGCACAAATCTGGTTAACGTGCCATTCCGGCGTATTGATGGCGTCGATGTATCCCTCCTGTTCGATAGCAACACCACTGAAACTAGTGTAGTTCAGCGAGGGTCCACCGTGAACTACTTTGCGGGGGGTATCCAGCCAGTAAGCGGTATATACTTGTGTGGCAGGGTTAGTCGTTGTGATGTCTAAACTGCGCTTTTTCAGTCCATGTGATATCAACAGAGCAAATAAATCTTACCGAATACCAGAAACATCACTCCACACAGAGACGCCTGGCTTGGTGGTCTCCGAGTGGTCATATACCCAGCAATGATCGTATCCATTACATCCTGTATGACAGTATTCAAATTCACATTCTCGACAGACATAAGGAAGACTTGCCTCCTCCACAGAGACCAACGGTCTCATTGAAGCGATAATCAATTCGCTCTGGTGTCCTAAAATCGAAGACGGTACCCTCGACATCGATGAATTCGCCTGTAGGAATTGCATCACCGTCGACTGCGACTACACGAGAGCTGTCTACATGCAGATGATGCTCAAGTATATTTTCGCTTCCTTGGAAAGCGTCAAGATTCCTGCTTCTGTGTCAGTGACCGGAGTTTCTTGGGTCATCCTCTTTTAGCTACGAACCAGTAGATGTGTTGCGTCAGCATGATCGGAGTGAGCTCAGTTGCCGACGCATGAACGGTAGTTTTGAGTATGCCTCCATTTTCTACCGTATGAGTAGCCTGTAAGCATGGTTAAGAACCTATGAATTCCGAGAGAGCATGGTTCATACGAATGCAGAAACATTTCCAGGAAAACCTTCATCCGCCGCGTCAAAGTGAAAATACGTCACGCTAGTTTTGGACTTCGAGACGATGGTCCAATTGCGACGATCCCATCCGTAGATACCTCCGTGGAGCGTATCTTGTCCTGCGTGAATATCAGCCTCTGCTCCGAGTCATAGCGGTATAGCATACCGTCATGATCGTTTGTTGGAATATGATACACATTGGGTCCGTCAGGCTGAGGATCTTTCGTGATGGGGATAGAGAACGTTCCTGTGTACGCGATCTTAATATCAGAAGTGAATATGTGACTACAACTGAGGGGTATCCACCATTCTTAATACGATTAGCATACCTAGTGAAAGAAAGGAGATGAAACTCGTTCACAAAAAAGAAGGAGGTACAGGACTAACCTCCCGACGATTGGATTGAAGACAGGATGAGCAGGATCTGTAAGCAGCATCGTCTATATGTCGTTGTAAATGTCATTGGTCGGAATCAAGTACAACTGAGCACATACGTTGTTATCGTAACCCAAGATGATGTCTCGAGGCTTTCCAAACTTGTCCTTCACCCACAGTTCCGTCATCGTGGCGCCAAAGGACACAAACTTTGCCGTAACAGAGCCGTCTGGCGCAGTCAGCGTGGTGACATCAAACGGCTAGATGACTCTACTCAACACATGTAATGAATCGTTAGCGAATAGAGGATGTGCTTACCCAAGGATCACCTAGTGACGTGGAGAATAAACTAGCCAAGAGGACAAGTCCGGCAACAAACATCGTGCTTGAACAAAGAAGGGATCCGCAACGGAGCTGATAGGGTGTTCCTCACCACCTCGGCGGAAGTCAACCTCGTAAGACGATTCGGTCCTCTTTATCAGGATTCGGGCGACAACTTGATTTGCGTACCGCGTGTAGGGCGCGGCGTATGGAAAATTGTCGCAGCTCCTCAGTTGTTGGAAGCTACGATTTGAGACGCACGAGGATATAACAGCAGTCATCTGCACTTTGGCTGCATGAGGTATGCGCAGGTAATTGAGTAGCCCGGAGACCGAACAACCGTGCTGACCACTGGTTTCTCCGAGCCACCCATCCAAGGCCGAGCACGCTGTAAAGGCGACACAGACTACAATGATAAACGCTGACCCAGTTGATGTGTTTCATCATGTGGTGGCATGATGGCAAAGTCGTATTCACCGTGTCTCTAGAGGTCAACGCTTCAATGTACTTGGGGCCGACCGAGTCGGTGGATAATCATCGGACAGACAGGAAGCTCTGCATACAATCGTATCACATTCCAACATCATCTAAAAGATTCGCTACATCAGAAATCGGAAGCGAGTGGGTGAATTTGACTCACCAACCAGGACATGCTGTCTTGTTTCGAGAGTCTCATACTCTCATACTATACCTATTGCAGCTTCGCTCGTTGCATGGCGTTCGGCAACGTCCAATCGTCCATGCAGATTGGAAGGGGAAGATGCAGCCCTGGACAGAAAGATTCTCTAGTGCTGGGACAGAATTTGCGGTACCTCCTTTGAATGAGTTTACTCCAATCGCAGCGTAAAGCAAAATTGAGCGCGACTCAAATGTGACCCCGATCCTTGACACACCCGCGCAGTTTCCGAGTATCTCACGCCGACGCGCCTGCCTAGTTCTTCGCCGACGCGCCGTTCAGCGTTCGGTCCAGGATGCAGTTCTAAACTCCTGGGAGGACTCATGTGCAGCTGTTTCATATCCGCCGGCGCTCCCATATGCCCCATGTCCCCCGCGATTTTCACATGCTGCTCAGTGCGAGCATTCTTACTACAAACTGGCATGTTCTGATCCAACGAAGAGTTTGAATGTTCCGCGGTGCACCTATAGAGATAGAACGATGCGTGAACGTTCCAGACAACGGTCGTATAGGTTTGTATGCACACCAAACTTTTGAGCAACTTTTGAGTTAGCCTCCACTAGACATCATGCATCAAAGCTGAAGGCAGAGAGGGCAATGAGTCACATTTGGCGAAACAGATAGACAGTGCACACAGATGTGCTATATTACTGAACAGTGGATCATTGTGACAATTGTAGTCGACTTTTGCGACCGTCGGGAGATGACAGTCATCAAGCTAAGAAAGTTACAGGTCTCAGGAAAAAGAGCGCGCGTCTCAGGCAGCATCGGAATCATTGGCGCCCGCGGGCAACCCGCTTTCTCAACGACTCGGACGTCGGCGCACTAAAAGCCTCCTCGGGACTCAAGACGTCCAACAGGTGTCGAAGCATGATTTCCAGAGGCGCATGCCTTGTGGGTGGGAGGAGAGCAAGTAGTTTGGTGGCCGGTCGGAGGTACGAAGTTCTTCGCAAAATCCTCCCTAACGCTAACAGAAGTGCTCTAGTGTACCGCGTCAGTTCGCGTTCCGTTCTCAGACGAGATTGCTCTCGAACATAAGTATCCAGGTACGCTCTATTTCTTGCGCATTTGGATAAACTTGACATCCCTTTAGCATCCCAGACTACTGTGTAGGCACCAGGATGTTCACGGATTGCCAGGCAGCTCCCGCAGTTTCTGGTGGTCATCCTCTAAAAGCCCTGCACCGACAACTCCTGCTGAGGCAGAATCAGTCTCAGCAATGAAAGGTGCTGAAATAGACAGTGCAACTCTGCCGAACGAACCACTAGCGGAGACGGCGACTACACTAGAGTCAACCAATATCCCAGACGCGGCCCTGGTACCCGATGCATCAGTCCTTCCAGATTCACCCGTAGATCCGTTAGTGTCGTCTGCAGCAGATGCGCTGTCCAACCTACCCGTGCTTTCTACTCCTCCTCCACCTCTGAACTACGGCGACCTCGCCGCGCTCGGCCTCGCAGGCTGGTCGCCCATTGGCCTCTGTCAGCTCGGGATAGAAGCCCTACAGGTCTTCACCGGAATGCCTTGGTTCTGGACTATCATCGGTGCCACGCTAGTGTCGCGCGTCGCACTTTTCCCGTTCACGGTCATGGGTCTGCGGAATGCAGCGAAGATGGCACCGCATCAGCCCGAGTTCCTCAAGCTGCGCGACGAAATCATGGAGGCACGCAAAAGCAAGGATACGATGCGCATGAACCGTTCTATTGTCAAGCAGCAGCTGCTCTACAAGAAGATCGGCGTGAGCATGATGGGCATGTTCGTCCCTACAATTGTGCAGATACCCGTCACGCTCGGCATGTTCTTTGGCATCAAACGCATGTGCGATTTGCCGCTAGAACAGTTGAAGTACAGTGGTTTCAGTTACCTCCCGGATTTGACTGTCACAGACCCGACATGGATTTTACCGCTTGCCGCGACCGCATTGATCAACATCCAACTCTCGGTAGGTCGCATCGTCGGGAGTGGAAGCGCTGGCTGATGTGTCGTAGGTCTCTGCACGCGATATGACCGCTGCCAATCCCTCCGCAGGACATATGATCAATCTCTTCCGCGGGATATCTGTTTTAGGGCTGTATTTTATGGCTCAGCTCCCATCTGTTAGTGCTTTCGTGCTTCCTTATATCTCATATCTCAAGCAGCTCACTTCTCATTCCCAGGGTGTGCTTGTATACCTCCTCACCGTTTCCGCCTTCATGTCCCTGCACAGCGCCATAATGCGTCTTCCTGCTGTACGTAGCTACTTTGGCATTCCCGTGATCCCCCCACAGTTCGACAGCAAACCGTACACGATGCTGGAGTCAATAAAGCACGCCAGGAATGCGTTCCTGAACGCGAACCAGGATGCGAAGAAGCAAGCCTTTGGTCAAAACAGAATCCTGCCGGCTAGGCCAGATTCTTTGAAAGCCGCGTCGGGACCATCGAAGGCCGTGCCAGGGTCTTCGAACAAGCTTCGGAAGCGGTAGATATCTTATTTTACGCTATTGCTATATGTATGAGCCGTATAGTGATTTTCGGTAGCACCACTCAGTCTTACTTATATGGATTGATCTTGCTTGCACTTACTTCCGTGGGATATACATGTTGCAAGGTAATAGTCCATGGCCGAAGTATACGACAACTCTGACCGAATATAGGAATATGAAAGTCTACAAAACAAAAGTGCACGAGAGCCTTCCGATGAGCAGGGAGAACTAGATCAGCGCATGGTGTATGATAATCTATGCAGGATACAGTCAGAACGTGGCCCGTCATGACGTTCTATCACGAGGCACGCCTTCGCTATCCCGTCTCAATATTGGACTCGCGAGCCCTCTCTCAAGGCGACTCTCGTCTGTGATTGGCCGCGGGAGCTCCAGCGCATTGTGTTCAGGCGGCGGCGGGGAGCCGACGTACCCTGGCGAGCGCGACGCGCTGCCACTCGCAGCCTGCGTCAGATCCAGCTCGGGACCGCCCTCATCCTCGTCCTCCGACTCCGCAGGCGTCATTAGCCGACTCCCGCTGCTGACACCCAGGCCAGCCATGCCAGATGAACGGCGGGCTTTTCGTGCGTGGAAAGTCCGGCTAGCGGTCGCATTGGAGAATAGCGGCAGCAGATACCGTTCGTCCAGCGCTTGAAACCACTTCCCATCCTCCCCTACCACTGCGCCAGCAGGCGCAGCCCCACTACTGCTCGCCGCTCTCGGCGTCGACGGACGCTTGCTTGCGGGAGTGGGAGATTGGACGTCTCCAGCAGCCGCGGTGGCTAAGGGTAACACCTCAGTGTCGGAATCGTAAGAATCTGAAGACGCTGCAGAGAAGATGCGGTTGTTGGTTAAAGGAGAGTCAGGTGTCTGTGCTTGGTGATTGTAGCTTCGAGGCGCTACGTTACCGTAATGTATGCCGACACGTCCACGGCCGCGTGCCAAAGACGCGACTTGCCGTTGAGACTCCATGAAATCAGCATCGTCGTCCATGTATCCTGTCCACTGTCCACTACGGCGCCGATATGTGCTCATCCAGGCGCTCCTTTGTGGGTCTTCCTCGTCACTACTGCTTGCGGCATCATCCTCCACACCGGTGCGTATGCCAAGTACTTCAAGCATGTAAGCTGTAGTACCTCCAAAGACTAATACAGTCAGCACTACGACCACCAAGACAGTGATACGCAGTGTTTGGGCATTTTCACCGGTAAATCCTGCTGCAAGGGCCACACCTACAGCGCCGCGTAACCCAGCCCAGAAAAGCATCATTTGATACGAGTGCGGAATTTCTTCGCTACGCTGTCCCCTCGCATGTTTTAGGAAGAAATTGATTGCTTCCGAAAGTGGGAACACCGCCGCGTATCGAGTGAAGACGACGGCAACGGTGGTGATGATCACGAATAGAGGCTTGAAGTAACTCGTGACTTTTTCGGAGGAAGGGGGACTAGTGAACAGGGAGAGGCCGAGGTAAATGAAAATAAAGTTCTCTGAGAGCTGGGCGAGCGTCGAGAAGATGTATTTTGTGGTCCGCTGTGTGCGGCGGGACATAGTATGGTAGGCGTAGTGTTTCAAAGTAATGCCGCAGAAAAGCAGGGAGACAATACCGGACATATTGGTTCCGTTTGAGAAAAAGTAGCAAGTATACGCTGATAGCGCAACTAGGCAGGATTCGATTCCGGGGTACAGTGCCAGAGAGGAATGTTTGAGGAGTAAGGACATTGCCAATCCAAAGATGACCCCCATCGCCATTGATACGCTGAAAGTGAGCAAGAATATCCCGATTCCGTGAAATATTGACGAGACGTAGATGTCAGTGCCATGAAACTTAGAAAGAGTCCTACAAAAAGCATGAGATGCGTATTTGCCAACCAATACAACGACACTCACTCGTACATGACGATACTGACGGCATCGTTGAGTAGACTCTCGCCGAAGATGATTGTGTATAACTTAGGATCGACCTTGTATTGATTGAATATGGCAAGAATGGTGATAGGGTCCGTCGCAGAGAGGGTTGAGCCGAACATTAGACACTGGATGAGCGATATATCGAGAGACTCCAGTCCTAGAAACGAATACAGGTATACAAGTACACTACAGAGTGCGTCATCAGTCGTATTCGTAGCATTGCTAAGGCTTTGTCACGCACCCGACGCCAACAGCGGATATGAAAGTCCCGAGGAAAGCGAATGTCAAAATCGAACCGAAGTTCCGGAAGAAACTCTCCTGCGATATTATGTGAGTAGATGAATGCATTTATATACAACTCACATACCTGCTTGAGTTCATAACCAGAATTCAAGATGATGGGTGGAAGGAGGAGATTGAAGAATAGTGTATGCCTGAATGTCTAGACTGTCTAGTTAGCGCACGGCCTTACAAACGAAGAGAGAGAATAGCATAGCTCCACGACACAATCATAAATCCGCGAAAGTTGAGGAGGTAGCATACTCTGAGACCGAGGACATACGTGTGTCACAAGGAATCACTGCGCAAGACGGTGGAATCCCGAGATCACAGACGACAGTTTGTCTCCGAGAAGAACATGTGATCACCGCACAGACGTCCCACAAGAGAGCAAGCACCATACATATCGCAACTATGATGAATCAACCCGCATTCAAAACCTGAGAACTCACCAACATATCGCGAATCATAGTCCCCGGAGCCATTCGCACCACCAGTCCCACGAACATACCAGCGAAGATAGCTACAAGCGTCTCGTGAACGGTTCGTATCCGTTTGATTTGCAGGTAGTAAGACGTCCAAAGAGAGAGGATGAGCAGCATGCAGACGAGGAACAGCGACCATGACGAATAATATTCTTCCTCCTCGGGAATGGACGCTGACGGCAACGGTAAGTCTGCCAGTAAGACTGGTGTAGGTGGGAAGTGCCAGTCCGCCATGCCTAATATACCGGTTCGTCAGAAAAGCCTGAAATCACGGACGAGAGCGAGGTGCGCTGAGAGCGTTGAAGCTAGAACGCAGGTCGTGGAGGTCGGTATGAAGCAGAATGAAATTGGCGCCCGATTGCAGTGGCAAGCAGTGTGATCAAACCTGGTGGGTTCGGTTTGTTACAACGAATACTGTACTTCACAAGGTGTTCTTGCACTGTGCAGTCACAGTAAATTGATACAGTGCAATCATGGGAATACATCTGCCAGAGGCTCACGGCAAAAGTACATGACTCTCAACATCGTGACCCTAAGTACCATGCTCTTCATAGTCAACTTTACGGCCCAGTCGCACCCTGCCGGTCCTTAGAAATATAGTGCGAACTGAAAGGTAAAACCTACTGAATTGCACACGAGTAGTTTTTTAAACCAGCAGCCGATAGTGATTGGCAGAACTCGCCTGCGACTCGACTATCATCTAGAAAGCACTCAAGTTTGACTCAAGTACGTACTTGCCGCTGGCGCCTACTACACTTCTCTCCCTTCAGCCGTCACCTCGGTTTTCGACGTTGTCCAATCAGCACTTCTGCTGCTATTTGAACCCAACCGTAGTTGCTCTTTCTCATGACTGCAGTCGAGGCTCACCGTTTATACCAGTACGTCGATCGGAAATGCGGGCACACTCATTCAATGATGCGATGTTTGTATAGCGGCCAGCGAAAAGACGAATTCTACCCACAGGATGTCAACGAGCTGAGTGAGTTTCCCATCGATCAACAGCGTAGTTTGTGCCAAGCTAACCACTTTGGTAGTCGAGCTGCGCGCTCGTCAACGAACATTCGACGGAGCGTACGGACGAAGTGCACTCAACAACCTGGGGTACGCCCTGACGATCCTCAGGCTATTTGATAAACGTTTCTATAAGAGTGAGTGCACCTATACCCTAGAGCATTGCATAGCTCATGGGTTCCACAAACTACAGTTGGAATTTCCTACACTGTACTCGCGTGTCTACTTTACGCCATTGCGTTTCTCCGTCAGAGACATTCTTTGCACGATTTTGCGGACAGTAGATTGAATAATTCCGCGTCATTGAAAACTCCTGTTCAGACTGTCGGACAAGCCGGAAAGCGGATATTTGGGCGACCCTTTATCACTGCAGGATGGATCGTCGTCATCCTCACAGTCATAGTTGCAGCAGTAGAGATTGGCCTCATGGTCCTGGTATGTCAGGTTTGATATCAACATATTTCACGCAACATCTAGCATTTAAAGTCTAGTATCTGTAGCTATAGCCTAGATTTTGTATCGATACGAGCGTCAGGTCGACGTGAAAAGTATGATGTCCGATTCCTGCGAGCATCTTACTACAGAATGTGGAGGTGCGCTGCTAGCATCAAGTAACGATCCGTGTACTCGAATCGGATCTATTGCGGAGTCAGATTGCCCTACTCACGAGAAAGATCGCAACCTACCATAGTAGTCTACTCCAGCATTTGATTATCATCGCTATAGTCAATGGTGCGAAAATGTCCATCAACGAATCGTGACCCACATGACGGGCAAAAGAATCAACAGCTCGAGAACTAAATAGATCATAGTGCCCTTGAAAGTCCGTTCGGTAGTAAACTCATAGCCACTTTGAGTCTACATGTTGAGCGACGAGGCGACGAGCGAAAAACAACGCAAGGATCTCGTTAATAACCGCTGGCATGACTATCACTCACGTCAAGTGACCCTGCCTTACTCTACACCCCCTCAACCGTGAATGTCTAGGCCAGTTTGTACACTGTCGTAAGCTCCCGTACTGCCGATATCTGAACCTCTAAACTCCAAAGTAGAGAGGAAAGTATCCATTTCGTCAGGCTTGAAGGCTCGCCGGAGATCTATCATAAACTTCTGGATCACAAGAGGTCCAAGGCTAATCGGTAGAACTGTCAATACAATCACAATAAACACATCAGGGGTGGGTACTGACATCGACGGAATATTAATGATACGGTCCAAAGCTCTCAGTGAGAGCAATATGATCTGATATAGTGGAATCGCTTTTGTTAGCATGACATCAGTGACGGGGGAACTGACGAGCACCTCTGCAATGCTGACAACCAAAAGAGCTCTTTGGAGAAGACGAGATCAACTAGAATCCTTGTCCAACAGATATATATGAATCTCACATAAAGTATATGCCACCTGTCGATGATATTAGCCCAAAGCATCCCGAATAGAATAACTCGAAACTCGCCATTCTGAAGTAATGCCGTGCTCACAGGGACCTTGATTCCTACGCGCCGTGCTTCTCTTGTGTGGTGGAACGTTCTACATATTGTGATATATAGCAGGATTGTATCCACTATTCCTATAAAGACTCCCGATATGATGCCTACTTTCTGCGGATATGAGTAGGTCAAGCAACGGAATGATATATGACTTACACCTGTCAGTGTTATGTTTCAGTACAGCGTGATTGTTCTCGTTCTGCATCTAATGTAACTGACCTGAACCTGATTAACAAACTGCCTGTGAATGCCGACGTGCAGTAAGAGCCGAGGATTGGGTCATCCACGTAAACCACGGATGACACCCATGAGCTATACTGCGCGAGGCATTGATTCGACATCTAGTAAGTCTGCACTAGCTTAAAAGATGTCACGCTTGCTTACGATGTCTGTTGCAGCAGCTATCATGTATAAGGACAATACCAACAGATAGAGAGGGAATATGCGATTTTTGTGCCATAGCGCATAAGCTCGGAGACTATTGAAAACTAAGAGCAATTGCGATAACATGCATCAGCTCAAATCGCAGGCACGATATTGGCATAGCGTACCAGCGAAAACGATGTATTGTGCCGAACCAATGAAATACCATAACATATTGCTTCCTCGGCAGCTGTACCTGCAAAATCAGCCCCTCTATTCTATGCTTAACTCTCTAACGACTCACGTCTATACAAAGATTTACCATCCGGTCGCTGCATCCGACACGAGATGTGACCCGAAAGTCCAAGCTTACCTGACTTGAGCCGGGCACAACCATGCATATCGCATACGCAACCGTGAGGTATCGATTAAGTTCGAAGAGACAGGTCATAGGTGTTATTGACAACCTATGACCGTCCCCCGAATCAGGGAGTAGTATCATGTCTCTTTCATCGTCGACGGTGAGCATGAATTCGTAAAAGGTCAATGCTGCATACAGTGAGAAGAAAAATATTTACATTCAGCATGATAGTCATTGAGACGGAAAGAAGCGTGAAGACTCGCCAGAAGCTGCCATAGCGACGTAATTGCAGTGCAGACTGCAAGGCCCCGGTACTGATGTCAGACGCATGATTAGGTCTGGATTCAAAGTAGTTGACGGGATTCAGAGGTCGAGTTGTTCGAGTAGACGTGTTTAGGACCTGACGAGGATTGTTTTCCATAAGTACTCGAGTGGGAAGTTTGCATAGTCACGGGATGACCCCCATGAATCCATATCCAGTCCTGCAGAGCTTAATCACTGCGCGGTGTCCGGATATTGAACGAAAGTACTGCCGCAGATGAAGATGGAAATTTGATGTTTAACGTGGCATTGAAGGTTTGGTCTCATCCTGGATAGTTTGACGCCGTAATAAAAAATTCGTGCAGATTCCCAGTGCCGTCCACGCGGATATTAGCTCCGCCAGTTTATGGTTGTGATCCAGCTTCCAGTGTCTTTCATTCCGCCGACGTGGCAGAAGTCGCCAACTTCGAGCCGATGACTGGACATCATTGAGCCTGCGAGCGAAGTCGGAGCAAGGTTAGATACCAGTAATGAGTTAACCAAGCACCGATGTGACGTATTACACGGGGACCGGCAGAGCCATCAGTCAGAGCTGTGGGATGAAAGCGCAGAATAAACGTACTTTAAGGGCTCGTCAACAGTATTGCCGTTGAAACTGTCGACCGTATCGAGACTGGTAAGCGTGTTTACTGATTTCCCATTATCAGGAAAAAGAACGACTAACTTCTTTTTTTTCGTTTATGGTCAAGCAACGGAGACTACTGATTTCCCTGAGACAGAAAAAAAGGTCTGTCAAGTATGTGTATGCAAGCGAGGGAGCTGAGGAAAGCGGCATCACATAACATTACCCCTCATTGCCCACATGCTTACGGGCAATTATGGATATGCTTGGAGATATGATTGCACTGCAAAGACATGATGACTGGCCTCCCCACACTCCAGACTTACGCGCTATACCTTCCAGTTACTACATTTCTGCAGAGCTCGCTACCATCCTCTTCCGCCACCGAGAGTACTTGAATTCGAAGTAATCATTTCAGTATCACAGGAAAAACAAGGAACTCACCTGCGAAAAAGAATGAGGTTCCAACGTAACATCTAGAAGACATGATGTACTGTCCGCTCCCAACGCAAGCGCTGCTCTTTAAGAATCTTATTTCCTAGTTCTCGTCTGGCGAAGGTTAGGATGCAAAGCACGACATCATATTATCAATGGTGTTTCCGGCTGCGCAGATCGAATGCAGGATCAAATCAGACAGTATGCTGGTAAGCCCCGTTAGTCGGACCTGCGGCATCATTGATATCATTGAGAGCATATTTCAAGTTTTGCGGTATGTCTGGACTACTTGAAGCGAAGAACGTCAAAAGGAATGGAAAGTCAGACGCAGATACAACACTTATGGTGAATTTACTGCTCTATGACCCTTTTGAACAGCCTAAGTTCGTCTGTGGACATGCCCCACCTCTCCGCCAGTTCATGCTCGCTTCTCAATCCCTTCCCTTGCTCTTGCAGATAAGTGGAAATCGTCCTTTTCTGTTCAGGAGAGAGACATCCATGGCAAGACATAACGTACGTATGCAGTACACTTCAAAAATTCGCTGATCAGCACCCATCGTAGGAGGTGACCTTCAATGGATGAAACCTACTTCATGATTTTCTCCTCAAACTCGAGATCACCTTCGCTCTCACCATCAGGGCCGTGAGGCAAAGGGGAAACCAGTGCATCGATGAGAGTTGGTAGTAGATCTTGTGTTTCCAGAGCATGAAGTGTCAAGTCGGAAGTTGAGATCGACGAAGGGTCGGCTAACATAGATGCATGCGAGTTAGGATGGATGACGGCGGGTGCGGATTCTTGGGGAGCGGCGGAGTCCGAGTGTATCGTAACAGACCGCTCATTACTGTGGGATGTGCTAGCCGGGGCAAGCACTGGCGACGGAGTGTTGGAAGGTGTCGGGATGAG
Source organism: Phlebia tremellosa (assembly GCA_011032875.1). Classification (NCBI taxonomy): domain Eukaryota; kingdom Fungi; phylum Basidiomycota; class Agaricomycetes; order Polyporales; family Meruliaceae; genus Phlebia; species Phlebia tremellosa. The sequence continues at coordinate 54,621 of JAAIFI010000157.1, read as the reverse complement.
GAGCGCGTTCAGCAGGAATGCTGTTTTGCGCCGAACTGTAATATCCGGGTCTTACATAACGTGAAGATATGAGTATTTTTCGTATTCAAGGCATAGGCTATGCATTGCACATACCTTGCAGCGCGTCCCTGAGTACTTTCCAACCGCCCGCGTCCTGCAATTGCTGCAGAGCGGGCACACAATGTTTCAGCAGACCCGACAGGGCGTACACAGCCTTAGATCGTGTCTTTGATGATCGTGTGTTAGGTGAAAGGAAGGATAGGATGGTATTTATCGGCGACAAAGCGAGATACTGGTCGAGCAGTACAGGAGGTGAGTAATATAATCACGGAAGAACTTAATATAGCGTACCTCGCGTTGCGCTGCGGGGTTATTCTGCACGGCTGTGCCAATTATCCATAAGACTTGCGTTTTGATGTCGTCTGACGACGAGGGCGAGGTGAGGAGACCGTGTATAGGTTCCCACATCTTCAGCTTTACGAGATCTAAAGAAGCGTTAGGTTTGTCGTTCATTCTGCAAAAAAGGTAACATACCGTTCGCATTGTCGATATGCTCCACTAGCTATGTTGAGCATGTTGAGTTCGGACATCATGCGAAGTGTTATCTTCACATACCATCTCAAAGTTATCTAACGCTTGCAGTCTATCATCCTCGTCACGTTTCTCGTCCACTGCAATCGCCAACGCCTCCTTCATTAGCTCTGAATCTGGCTTCCCCAATATCATGTCGATGATTCCTGGATCCAGGTCCTTTGGTCGTGCGGGAGGTTCTGTCGTTCCCGCCTCCGAGTTCTCGATGCCCCATCGCAGAAGTGATTGCATTGTGTCGGATTGCTGATAATATTGCGTATATCAAAGTAGGAAGAGAGGCTACACAGATGAGTGCAAAACTAGAGAAAGGTGTAAAGTAGAGATGTATGCTACACAAAATCGAGAGGGTATATGGAGCGAAGCGTCGAAGCAGCCTGAAGTCACTGGAATCTCTCAGATCGAATCACAATCAATGCAAGATCGTCCAGCCACACAGTTTCAAGCTCCGCTTTATCTGGAAAGCTTTAAACTTAAAAATATTTGCAGCGCTTCAAGTTCACCAACCACAACTGTTGAGACTTTTCTGCGCAGCGCGTCCCTAGTGTCGTCGTGTCACGAACTAAGAGAAGTGAGTGTTTGTCCGGTCGGTTTCTCCTATATGATGATACCATTTTACCATGTCCAACTACCGAACCATCATGTGGACAAAGGTTACCAATTAGTTTCAGCCTTGGCTGATCTCCTCCCTTGCATCGTCCTCTTCAAGTACTCTTGCTCACCGCATACTCTCTTGTAGACACCGTTCCGTTGAAGGTTTGGCGAGGGCAGATTGTTCAGGTGAGTTGATATTCCGCCAGAAGGCCTCTCTTGGGATGAAATTGTATTCGATGGGCGGACACGAACGTACTCGGCCCACACCAAAGTCTCCTAGTGTACAAACCGGAGATGGGTCTGAGTACTTGCTGAAACGCATCGAGAACCTGATTTTTCTATGTTCATGATGTTCTCTTGCACCCCGTGCTGACTTTGCTCCGGACAGGTAAATCACGTTGGGACTTGCTCATGACCTTTCCCGGCTTCTCCCTGTCATACTTTTGTCCCCCCAATGTCAATAGAATAGTCCAATATATTCGTGATGCGTGTGCAACTTCTTCGTAATTCTGACGAATATTATCGGTGTGAATAGTTCAGTTGCGTGGTGAAGTTCTTCTAAGGCGCAAGCTCATATTGTTCGGCGTCTACTGGTGCTTGCACTTGACGTCCATGATGAGGCGATAATCCCCTTCTGTCCCTCACCTTCGCGTTACAATCGATATTCTCGTTACCACCTACCGTTTGTATAAAGAATGAGTCTGCGTAGACTCATCAATATTGCGGCTGCGTCGCCTTGGTCCAGAAGACGTGAGGATGCGGAGAGACAAGACGCGAACCTGTCTTCCAATTGCGGAGAGAGTCCGGAGGAGTCTGCGTCGCAGCCGCTGCTAGGACATTCAAGACCTGCTGAGCTGCGAATAGATATCCAGCAATACGGAACTGCTGGTATACCAGGGCCAAGCTCAGAAGGGTCGCACAGTAGACGGTCGAGTCCGGGGGTGCACAGACGGGAAAGCACTCTCAACAGAGTTCCTGAGGAACTGGGAGCTGAGTCGGAAGAGGCATCGGACCGTGCTGAGGAAGCCGAAGAAATGGAGTGGGACCTGGAAGAGCGTGGTCTATATCCTGGTGCGCTTTAGAGGATTCTGAGATATGATACTTTTCTGATCGCCTGTTAGGATCGTACCGAAGAATATTGCTATTGTACTCTTTCGTCCCTCTCACATCACTTCTGACCTTATTATCTCTCGCCTTCGCACCGTGCCTTTTTTGGCTGTCAACCACGAAACCCATCCCGCATCCTCCGTATTACCCCTTCCCTCTCTCAGAAGTGATACTATCGTCGGCACTTTGGTCTCTGGCATACCTTCTTCGTCTGCCACTATACTCCGCCGTGTCTTACCTCCTGGATTCGTTTCATCCATTCTTGACCACTCTCGTGTTCAACATCATTCACGTCTTGATTTTCAACTTCCTCCGCGTATCATCGTTGCCTATCATGAACATGCGCCAGCGGATGCAGTACTCCAGGACTAGCTGGCGGGACCCGGTTTTCCTCTGTGTATGGTGGCTCTCGTTGGGGTGGGCTATCATCGACGTCGTGGTCGGTATATCTCAGAGCTACGGTCAAATAGCGCTGTATCGAAATGTTATGGTTCCTGAAAATAGAGTTGCAGAACTCCTCGCCTCAACAAGTGTGGACGGAAGTAGGACAATTCTATTGTCTTCCTCGGAGGAGATTCTACCTCTAAGTCCTCGCAATGAACCCCCGCATGATGGAACGCTACCCATTGGAGAACACGGTAAACGCACCAAGTCGGATGTCGATGCTCCCGGATCTATCAATGAAACTATTCGACAGGCTGTCGACAAGGATCTTGAACAGTTGGTCAATCTGAAGGAACGCGAAGATTTAGAGGAGATCTACGGATTTCCTATCATTGTACGCAGATCTTTGTTTGATACCATGAATTCGACTGAGTGGCTCTCTCTCGCAAAATAGAAAATTCCCGTATTTGTGTCATGCCTGCAACGCATCGACTCTATTCTTCTGTCAACCGGAAACACACTCGTACTCTCGGCATCATATTTAAACTCTGCCCTGTCTCTGCCGGTCTCGACGACCAATATCTCACCCCGCACAAACCGTCCATTCCTCGTGGCATTCCCTATCATCATGCTAATGAACCTCACGATGTCTCTCTTGCACACGCCCCTCATCTTGCCGCGTATTGGTGTTCATACTACGGCTTATATCGGCTTCCTACTTGGTCTAGGAAGCTTCTTTGCGGGTTTGGGCTTGTGGGGTGCACTGGCTTAGCCCCCGCTTTCGAAGCCACCGCTCTCGTAGTTGGAGTGTTGACTGCTGACAGCCGTCAGACAGGGGGATCTCTGGAATTTTTCTTGCGTTGTTAACTACTGGCGTTGCTTTTTTTGTTATGTGGATTGCAAACTTATACCCATGGTTATCAGTGAAGCATGATTGGTCGCGTCGCCACACAAACAAAGACAAATAATCAGCGCTGAGGCGCGCGAGGATCATCTGGCATGCCTGGCAACCAGTAACTGATAGGAAGCCGCGGTTCGTGCAGAAGGTACAACTCGATCCAACAGCATGTCGTCCTCGCCGTCTACGTCCATGCTTGCCTGAGAAGATACGTCACTCACATTCACAGATACATCGGGAGGTAGGTCTGATGGTGGCTGCCACGGTGATAACCGTTGATGCGCACTCCTGCACAGCCATTCATCCGACTCACCAACCTTGTCGTAATTACACCCTGTGTCCAGTGCTCTGCGGCTTACATGCATCCCGCCACCGCGCGGCTCATTCTGAGACATCGTCTTTGTCTCACTTAGGTGGCCGACCCTCGAACACTAGAAGTGAATGGATCGACACAACTGACCTACACTCATTTCGACACTCATTTCGAACATCTGCTGTCGGACACTCTTGAATGGCAGCGCTATATCTTCACCACGCTCTATTTGCCCCTGATAGCCCGCCACCCCCGTCAACTGTGCAGGGCCCTCATGATCGGCAGACATCTTCGTTTTCTACTGTGACCTTGCGCACTACTTCGGAGTACTCACACCCTACGGAGCCACTACTACAGCATGAGGGCGAACTGGCTGGTTCCACGGCATACCTCGACATCCTTGCAAGGCAACCTACACACCCCTCCGAGCCTCGTACCTCCTGGCATACCGGCTTAAGTTTACACGCCGACCCCATCACCCCGAGGGAAAGGAAGAGGATTAGGGAACAGATAGTCCGCAGACAGTTGCGCCGCCTGAGATGGTCCAAACGGATTTTTATGACGCTCTTAGGTGTGTGTAGCAAACTCCACGCGAGGCATGGACTGATGTCATCTTGTATCAGCGTCGTGGGCTGCCTACAATGCGATCCGCTATTTTGTAGCGTCATCATTATACCGAGCAGCAGAACGCCAGAGCGTTTCACTTGCACTGGGAACATTGTCTGTGCTATCATTGGCACTGATGCTCCTTTCTGCTGTCTTGTCTCTAGTTGTTACTCGTCATGGCCGGAAACTAGGATGGTCTTACATGTGTTCGAAATTTCAGACCACAGTAGAAGGCCTCTCTTCTACACTACTTTTAGCTCCGGCTGCTACAAACTTCGTGTTCGTTTTCATATGGAAACACAACGCGGACCCTGCAACGGCCGTCGAGACTCGGTGCCGCTGGGATATTGACGTCGTGTGGTCCGGAATGGAGAAGGCATGTGATCCTCCAAGAAGGATCCTATGGGGATATTGGCTCGCAGGCGCAATCGTTCGCTTAGTAGTTACAACGTTCATGCTGGTATGTGCGCTTTAGACCTACCCTGCGTACGTTTACTGATGAACATGTTGGCAGTTTACGTACCACTTGTTGTCGTATAAATACAACACCCTTACTACTCGGTCGTCTCGACGGAACCGTGGTCGCACGCATACTCACTCCGTATCGTATCCTTCCGGCGCCGGTATGGAACCTTCTCTGTCAGTCCGTAGCTGTCAAAGCTCCCGCACAATGATGTCGTCTGCAACTCTTCCTGTATCTGTTGCACGTTCCGGTCGTCAGAGTTCTCAGGTCGCGCCGGAGAAGGAACCTCCTGGTGACAGCGGTGCTAGCGTTCGCTCTTCCGAGCGCCGCACCCTTCACCGCTTTCCTTCAGCTCGCGTCAGTATGGAGCGTTTCCCCGGGGGCGATCGTCGAGATGTCCATCTTCTCTCTAGACCGCTGCAGCCATCGTCAGAAGGACATTCCAGCGGCGAACAAGCAATAAGCGAGGAAGACCGTATCTCACTCGGTTCTTTCGAAGAAGGCGTGAACAGTGATGACTGTAACGACAATCAGGCGCGGTCCGGGCGAAACACATATCACAGTTATGGCGCGTACGCCATCGCACCGCCGGCCGTGTCGTCCCCGCCAGAGCGAATCACACAAACCACGACACCAACACTTCCGGACAGCGATCTGCATACCTTCGTCGATCGCTTCCGTGAGCTGCTCGAGCAGGTCACTCAAGAGACTGACGCAGGCCTTGAGCTTGCTAGGAGCGATCTTCCTGGATATTCTTCGGATAGCGGGTTCCCATCGCCTACTAGCTCTCAGGATACCTCAGACGAAGTGGATTGGGTTCCCATAGTAGGGAGCCTGATCCAGCGGATGCCCACAATCGAATCACTGGGATCACGGGAAGTCATGAGCGTAGCCGCGTCAAGCATTCAGCGCGGCGATCGATCAATACATACTTTGTCAAGACCGCCAACGCGCGCGAATACGCTCACGTTGAGCGAAGCTACCGGGAGTCAACCGCCAAGTCGCAGCAATAGTCTGACGGCCAGCGTTGTTCTTACGTCTCCCATCGATGGACAATTGGCTACAAGCGAGCTTGGCGAACATATCAGCAAGACGCCAGGTTCTCGATACGGGAACTGACCAGGGCATAACGGTCGATGAATCTGCGGCAGGCTCCTGTGCAGATAAAGCGGTCTTATACTTCCTGTGGAAGTAATGTCGCTTGCCTGCCATCCCACGATCAGCTTCAAGCGCCACAATCTGACCGAAGCGCAGCTCGAGATTCGTTCTCTCCAACCCCGACTTCGTGTGTTGGACTTAGATGACTGGATGTCAGGTTCATCATGTGTCTGGATACGATAGACCCTGCATCATATATCCACCTTGAATGTACGGTGTGTCATACACGTTGAAATCATGTACGGATAACGAATACAATCCCAGCTCCCGCGCGAAAGAGGAAATTGAGTCGTCTGACAATGGCTTCCGAGAAGCGCGGTACACTGTACGGCCTTACCCGCGACTTGCAGGGCTTGCAATTTAACGTGCGAAGGAACTGTGGCCAGCCATTCTGCGATCAGGAACGGTGGCTCAAGCCCAATCTCAACTCTATTTGTATCGCCTCGTGTGGGGTAAGTTATGCGACAGTTGGATTACTCTCCGCTGATTCTAGGTATGACCATAGCCATACTCATCATCCAGCATCGAACATGCCGATGTGCACTTCCTTCCTGGACCTTGTGCGTTTCCGATTCTAACAGATGCATACAAGTCTTCACTTCCCATGCATGGAGCTATAGACAGTCAAAAACCCCCGTCCTATCGCCTACAATCTAATAGCGTCATCTAACACGCCTGCTGCGTGTAACATGCCTGGAATCGTATGCTGTGGGGCGTCAACGACTTTACAGCATTGTGACCCCGGTTTGTCCGTCTCACCCAGGGCCGTGACTTTCAACGCCTCTTTTTTGTAACTGATTGGCGTTTGTCTGATTTTTTTTTTACTTCGTGTGAATGCCGGGTCTCTTGCTGCCGGCGCGCTGTTACCCTCACAGCTTTGGATGTCACTTCGACAAAACGCTGTCCTGATAAAGACATTGAAATATCTACAGCTTGATTCTAAGGACGTGAGTGAGCGCTTCACACGTTGTTTTCTCCGTAAACATGGCCATAGGGTGAAGATGTCATGTCAAATTCCCTGCCTACAACCTCGATGTGCGCTTCGAAGCGTTGTGTGTTCTTCTCACTCCGTTGTCTTCGGCGTGGAGATGGCCCGCCAAAAGCATGGTCTACTCAAGAATTGGAATCGGGCATACCTGTTTCGAAAGGAGTTAATCTGTTTGAAGATTCCAAACAGTCTAACGGCCCCACCTATTAAACGTAGACGCATGGTGAGGCTTTAGTCTGCATAAGGACCAGCATTCTATGAGTATCGTTCCATCAGTAAGTCAAACCGTTTTACATCTGTCACGGTCCATAGCCTCTAAGATTCCTGTCGGCTCGTGCCTATGAGATGGCAGTCGCGTTGACCGGCATGATACCAGAGATATCAGCATCTCCAGCACAGGTTACCTGCGTTATGATCATCCCGATATCGGAAGCTTTAAATCTCAATATAGGTTTCGCTTTCACATTGCACCTCTCTAGGCATGATCATTGATTACCCCTATCGTTGCTAAATACTGCGTAGAGATGGCATCCCTAGTTTGTGCCGTGTCCGCTTTCGAGCGGGAGAAGAATGCACGCCGCAAGTCTGCGTTTCCAAGCTCCCGTACATTGGGTGTACTACCATTGCCAGGAACAGTTATGACGCACACGATAGGTGGCTTGTCTAGGGTTGGTTCTCTTGGGTTGCGCGGAGTTTTACTCAGTGCTGAATTAATGCAATTGACAATATGTTACTGGAAGTAAAGCGGTCGCATCACTACAAGGCCATTAAATACTGCACAACACACGATAACGGAACAAGATATTGCGATCGAACCATTACTTTTGCATCACGAACGGGCGAGCCTTTGGTCGATACCTCATTTCTGCTGAGCGGATCTAAAACGGCAAACCCTGAGTCAGTTCAAGGTAGACGCAATGGATGGAGTGGACCTAGGCATACACAGGTACGTAAACACAAGTGATTCCTCTTCGCTCACAATTGCCGCATGTTGTGCGACCATCACATTTCAATTTGCGTCCTAGGATGAGATTAGATAGCTGTCGCCTTCGGTAAGTAAAGTGAACGCGCATACCTCGACAAAATTGACAGGCCATAGGGGTACGTCTCGGTATTCTCTGTGACCCATCATCATTGCTCGATCCCTGGCCAACTGTCTATTCATCATATGAGCAAGGAGACAGAGCAGGATACGGCATAGTGGCATACCTGGTTCTCACTCATAATCACGTAAGGATTGTTTGAGCTACGGGCAGGAGAATGACCGTTTGAAGAACATGGCCAACCTGCTGACCCATATATACTCTGCGGACCAGACGCCTACGGCGACTTGTTATAAGGCTGTCGTGATACCCTCATAAAGTGCCAATCTGCGATCAAATCAATGCTGGAGGGCAACATTGTCGGACACTAAATGAACCGATGAGCTAGGTGCATTTATCAGGCCTTGTCAAAGTCATAATCGCGGACCGCAGACCAAGGGAAAATCTTGGGTTATCATAACCGCCAAACAATTTCCCTACATCAAGCGGTCCGATATGGTGTTGCAATGGTAGGAAAGTGGACCTCATTGTGACAGCATCCCGGAAGCACAGACGAGTCTGGGATGGCCGACACATGAGCAACTTCTATAAGCCTGATACGTGACTGGCACTGCAGCGAGCCTGTGGTATGCCCGCAATACGGTACCAGTGCTAGATTTATGACTCCTACTAATCTCCAAAGCGCGATACTAACTTCGACAGTATCCGGTGCTTCGCATCATTTTGAGTGTACATCTTTTCTGCGTGTAGAGTTCTCTAGTTACGTTGAGAGTCGCAAGCGCCAGATCTAGAGTGCGTACCATACTCCTGATGCTTGGAATCCTTGAACGATCCTCACGGCCTGCACTAATCGTGAACCACTGGTACTGTAGAAGGGCAGAAGTCAAGTCGAACGTGAGTAGCAGCTCAAGCGCCTTCGACCCTTCGGCCGCGGCTGCTGGGCGCTTTTTGTCGCTGGAGGGATCAGATCCTTATTTCTTTACGTTCAGCTACTTTCGCACCATGCTTTACCGGGTTGGCATCTTTCTAAGACGATTGACCTTAGCCGAATCGCCATGGCCGGTACGCGTAATGCACTCGAGCGTTTCGTAGAATTGACTTGGTAATCTAAGCCGCTTCGGACCAAAGCGATGCTCAACGCTGCGTCCAACGGCCACAGACGGTCAATCTTGTAATATTTGAGCAAGACATGCGACGCAGTCTGACAGAGGCCGCTACGTAAAGCTTGAAGATTCGAAGACCAGGATTAGAAACACGGCGTCGGTGACTGCGGATAGTTCTGCCGTGCTAGTGAAGTAAGTACCAACACCAAGTTGATTGTAGGACACAGCCGTGCTTGATCCACCGGTGTTTCAGACAGGAAAGACTTGAACACGCCTTGCAGGTTTGCCCCGTATTGATCGGGAGCCCACTTCCACCGGGCTCGGGCCAGTTCTTGCCGTCGAGTCGTTCTGCCCGTGTCCTTCACCGCTCGAGTCCCGGTTAGGTCAGTGTTCAAACGTTGGTGCCTTGAATAAAATTTAGCAAGCTAACATCATTTATATGGAGTGCCGGGAAAACTTGGCTGTCCGAGCGGTGGTAAAGGGAGTCACCGCTGTTCGTGAGTTTCATGAGCGCAGTGGCCTGGCATACCCGAGATTGTTCGTTTTAGGTCTCTGTTGAGTTAATCACCTCACAGCCTTTAGTCTCAATGATGCCTCAGCGCCAGTCTTCGGGCCCAAAATTGCAGAACTTACAGCTCGGTTCTGGTGCCATACCGGTATCAAGTCGGGACGCTATGGTAGCCTTAGGTCATGACGCTTATGCGACACGTCGTGCTGCACCCTCCAAAACTTGGGGAAGGTCAAGATGCAGCAAATACGGCCGGAGGTAACAGCTAACATCAACACCTGTAAATTAGTCGCAGATCGTAGTAAGTGTGAACGGGACCAGAGTCTGAGCGTGCCGCGATGCTCGTCTAAGACAAGTCTCTGCGTCAATCTGCCACTTTCGTTTAACACCCTTCTAGGACGTGACAACAATCGTCGCCGTGTACCTGTGGAGTTCGCAGTTAGGGTTTACAAAGACTGCCTCGACCCAATCTACGCGGTCCTAGACTGAGATTTCAAAGATCGAGGCAATCAAGTACACACAGGGAGGTTGTGTCTAAATAAGTAGATGAGTGTGATCGTGGTCATACAAAGGTCAACGACTATGAGATGTTATACAACGTCTGCCACACTGCGCCACACTCTAATCGTCGAGTGTGTCTTTGAAGCCCTTCTCTTCATCAGCTTCCCCCGGAATTTCGTCAAGCTGCCAAACATCCACATCAGTCGGCGGCCTCAGAAGATATGCGGCGTATACACACTTTGTCAATGTCGCTCAAGCATTCGCCGATGATAGCGACGGCCTTCATCAAGTCTTCCTCAGATATCACTAGTGGTGGGGCGAAGCGGATACTATGATGGGAGAACAGCTGTATCAGATACAAATGTAATGAGATAGCAGTTTTTACATACATGTTCACATGAGTGGGCTTGGCTAGCACTCCACGGCTCTTGAGCAGCAGACAAAGCTGCCAAGCACTGCGACCACGAACGCTCTTGCTCTCATCGATGACAACAGCGTTTAGCAGCCCGCGTCCACGGACTGTCTTGACGAGTGGCGAGCGTAATGCACGAACTGCTACGCGGAACTTTTCGCCAAGTTCGAATGCCCTTGCGGCGAGATTCTCTTCGACCAGAACATCAAGCGCTGTCATAGAAACGGCACAACCTAAAGGATTGCTGCAATCACACAGGTGATCAGAGTGTGAGGGTTTACGATTGCTTGATACGTACCCTCCGTAAGTGCTGCCGTGCTCCCCAGGTCGAATACAGAGCATCACATCTCTGTTGGCAAGTACTGCTGATACCGGATATACTGAGTAGAGAGATCAGCGTCGTCATTCTCACGTCGGCCATTGAGTTTCGTACCTCCACCTGACAGAGCCTTGCCTAGGAGTACAATGTCCGGCTTGATGTTATCATATTCGTAGCACATCATCTTCCCGGTCCGGCAGAGCCCCTATATCACACAATCATATGCAGATATTCAGAGACAGACGTGAGGAGATATACCGTTTGAATCTCATCGCAGATGAGGAGGACATTGTGCTTGTTGCACAGCTCCCGAACCTTGGCAAGGTAACCTTCCGGGGGAACTACGATGCTGATAAACGGAGGCAGTCAGTGTATGCAGGGCCACACACGTTATCTTTACATACCCAGCTTCACCCTGGATAGGCTCAATGAGAAACCCTGCCACGTCTTTGCCGTAGAGCTCCAGTGCGCGATTGAGATCGGAGATGTTACCATAGCGAATAGTCCTTGAGATCCCTGCGTCATTGAACACGGGACCAACACCCTCGAGATAAGGTCCAAAACCACTTCGGCTCTCAGGGTCTGTGCTCATACTAGAGAGATGTGAAACTGATCAACACCAATGGGAGAACAGCGGTCAAAATACAAACCTGATGACACCTATTGTCCTGCCGTGGAAGTTTCCCTCGACACTGAATACGATTGCTCTGCCTTCAGGCACGCCCTTCTTCTGATATGCCCACTTGCGTGATAACTTGATAGCAGTCTCAACTGCCTCCGCACCAGTGTTCATGGGTAGCACCATATCGTACCCGAACATTTGTGTGATCTTCCGCGCATAGTTTCCAAATACAGAATTATAGAATGCACGAGAAGACAGCGTGAGCTTCTGCGCCTGTTCAACCAAGGTAGCTACAATTCTTGGGTGGCAGTGTCCCTAAATACCGAGTTAGAAACTGGAGCAGATATGAATTCGCCACACTCACCTGGTTAACAGCGCTACGCAGCAGATACAGATGTTGATCGTTGATCAGGAACAGTAGAAGTAAAGAACTTACGAATACGCTGATAACATGTCGATATATTCTCTGCCTTCAGGGTCCCATACCCTTGCGGTGGGAAGAACGCGCCAGCCGAGGTCAGTCCGAACTCGCTCACTCATTGGCGAAAATAACTCACTTTGCGCCTTTGGCAGACTCAAACACAACGGGAAGCGGATGATAGCTGTACACGGAGTTAGCAAAGACGCAATAGTAGAAGAACTAAGGAAGTAGGCGAACGACTGCAAGGCCAGTGATGCGGGACTATGAAGTACTCCGGCGGTTTCTTTGATCAGCGCCCTTGACTAGGAGTGGCTAATAATCAAGACAAGGATCGAGAGAAGAAACCGGGGCAGTAACGCTATCAGACAGCCGCAGGTTAGATGCTTGCTCACTTGTGTGCGCCGTACTCGTGCTCAAGATGGATAACGTCGCTGGAGGTCAGGTGGCTGCCGCCGGTTGCTGAACTATGTCCATTCTTCACAGAACGAGGTTTGCCGTTGCCTGCTGAAGCGGAACCAAAAGAAGCGGTGGGAGCCATTATTGCTGTAGGTTCGATGTGATTTCAGTTGTTGTTGAGTGCGGGGATGGTTGTGGTCACTATTAGAGAAGTCGGCTTTACCGAGTCGGTCACGCCTGCGAGTCAAGGGGCGGATCATAGCGGCGCCTAATTGATTCACCGTGGCCAGGATATGGGAAGGATTAATGCCAAGGCGCTCTCGATAGGTCTGCGATAGTAGTCTGCAACGACCACAGAAACACCTAGAAACACGCGGTGGAAGCTCTTTACGGGCTTACAGGCACCCTGCAATACAATACATCCGTGGGTTCTATCTGAGGGACAAGGCTACATGCATGCTATGTAAATATTCGTGAAAACCAGAAGTCCATGGCACTTATGAGTGATAAACCAAACAGATTGAGCCATGTTTTGCCTGTCTGACGAACCCCAAATGCCAAGTCGAACTGACAGCTCAATCGCGAGTCAGTTTTACTGCAGTTCTGGCGGCCATGCCCGACGTGGTCTCCATCGGCCTTCGGAGTCAAAGCGAGGATTTGTAGGCCAATTTACTCCATCTGTCGGAGTACGACCAATGGGCACTGCGGAGGGTTCAGTTACTTGACAGGCTCCGAGAACTGCGGAGCATTCTACACTCACAGAACCATCCCCATATGCTGTGTCCCATGACAGCTTCCCAATTTTTCCTCGCGCTGCCCAACCACCAGATGTTGCCTTCGGTGTCAATGTCACCCCATTCACGGTCCCATTGCTTTCTCGTTCGCCGCTTCTCCCTATTTGATACTCAGCATCATTGCCGACACGAGACCGGTGCGACGGTGAGCTGGGGCACATACCCGAATTGATACCAGGAATAGATGCGAGCAAGGACCTCTTTCTCACGTTCTTTCATGTGCTGCGCCTTCAAAGTGTCGACAGTTGACTGATTCAAGATTATCATGCGGGTGTGGGCAATTAATAGTGTGAAGGTAAAGATGGTGAACAGTCCGGACCTGCGTTACGTAGTCAGTCAAAAATCGACAGACGAGTAGAAAGAAGATTGGGGAGTTCGCACATACAATGCAATGATAACGATAAATTCTGGATCAATGGTGCTGGTCCTGTGCATGTTGACTGTGCCGGCAACAAGCGTAGCAAATGTCCACATGCAAAATACCATAGCCCATTGGACGAAATGCATAAAAAACTGTATGTGTGTGAGATTTCGAAGAACGCCAATTCAGGGAAGTATACCTTATGATTGTGGGCTCCGACACATTGCCCGATCCCTTTTTGAGCCAAATCACGGTGCTGTGAGTTACAAAGTGGGTCCTCGTGGCGACATTTCACTTACATGGGCAGTGATGGTCATACTTGAGTATGCACTAGTAATACAGATATATTAGTCTGATAGCATGTCTATTAGAGTTGTGCTTACTGTTCCGCATGCACGACAGTGATGCGCTCGTAGTGGCTTGACAAACCCGTCTCTTTGACAATATCTATATTCTGGCCTTAACACTGGACTTGTGGGAGGTGTTCTGGAATACATCATGGGTAGCCGTGCGTTAGAATTTTGTGTTTCATGTGTCTCGCTGGCGGGGTGATAGTCCGCTCCGTCCCCTGCTGCATGGACACGGGTCGCAGCAACTGGTGGCACGGCATCCATATCTCCGGCAGATGTGTCTGGATGGCGTAAGACTAGTTGACTCTCCACCGTTATGTCAATCGTACCTGATTGTGGGTTCTTTTCTTGTATATGAGCAGCAGTCGGCTTCACAGGCGCTTCGTGATGGCTGGTGTCCCCGTTCTCACCGCCTCCAGTAACGTATTGGTAGGGACCACTTCCAATGTCGCCCTCAGCATCCCACCAACGTTGCTGTGCAGTTGGGCTCTCGAATGTAGGCTGAGCTGACTTTTCTGCGTACTGATCCAAATCAATGAAGAGGATTAGTAGTCACCGTCAATAAATCACGTACGTCTTCAGCTTTCCCAGGGCTGATAGATATCACCTAGGCATGGACAGATCAGGGATGAAGAGACGCATGGTATTCGAGAAACACACCATGACATACGACCATAACATCATTACCAAGAGAATACAATAAATAATTAGGAAGGGTACTGGGGTGTGTGTCAATCTCTCACGCCATACACGACAGATTTACGACGTACTGCCCACTCGCCGACCACCTAATGCTCCATGGTTTTTCCTGATCGTCGGCTCACAGAACCTGCCGATGTACACATAGGACGCATAGCTAATGATAGCAAACGTAAACCCAACGGCAAACTTCAGCATTATCCATGGCTGGGGCTTGTCCCTCCTCTTGTCTCGACGTTGTCTTGATTTGGAGGCTGCCTCTTGGACTACTCCACAGCAGCTATGTTCTGCATCATCTCTGGCCATAGAATTCCAGTGAGAAGGATATTAGAAGGGTATTTTAGGTATCGAAACAGGAACTGAGATATATAGCAATGATTCCAGAGAGCGAGAGAATAGATTTAGAGAAAGGAAGGGAAGAGTTCGCAATGAATGGTCGGACCTGCGCAGCGCGCCCTTGGTTTGTTGCGGCAAACAGCGCCTCTCGGTGATGACGATCGCGCCTCGACCACGTGGAGGCCACGCGATATCGCCACATGGTGAGTTACCTGGAAGTCGTCTATTCAGACTTCATTCAGGTCTGAAATCCCGAAGAGTAGAGCCTTCGATATAGTCTACTTACATCGTAGCTCGTCGGCGCGGATGCGGTCGCTAAAACCAACCCAACATTACATCCGCTTCTCCGTCAGCCCACCTTGCGGAGACGCTCTGGCGGTGCGCAAGACTTTACAGGACGCTCTACTGCAGTCCTTCGGCCTCACGTCTGCCAACCTCTACATCGACATCCTGTGGCTGTCTGAAGATGGCGCCCAAGTTGTTATAAGACTTGACAATAGGTGCGTAAATGATAGCATTTTTCCTACCGACAGGGAACACTGACGGGCAAATTTTCTTTTCTCAATTTATAGCGACGCGACGAAGGTGATGGCAGCTGTCACCGCGTCCGCTAGTTCCCCGCACCTCTCCATACTGAAAGAGTCTTCTTTTCTACCAGCACTGTTGGCAGTGGACAGATTTCCGTGACCCTTGTAACGCGAGAAATGCGGAATCATATTTGCTTGGACATCCTCGGCGTCGGCCCTGTTTCCGCCAAACCGTAATCACTCTCAAAGAATGGGGCCCTCATTTTCATGGGGCTTACTTGCTAGTCCGAATACACGGGTGAGCTTGGTCTGCAGACCGTCTTCATCAGCGCTTTGTTGTCTTTGAAAATGATTTTCAAACCCGCGGAGATGCGCGCTCTCGAATACAAGCTGCATGCGTTCCAACTGTCTGATCAATGAGGGCAGTGGATTCATTTGGTCAAGATACAATTCTACTGTCAATCAGTTACATTTATCTCCGCTCCGTGATAACTATACGTGGCCCTCCAATCTCGCAGCGTACATCGAACAGCACCAAGAAGTGAGCAATTTAACCTGTGAGGTGAGCCGAATTGTGGCCCTATGTTGCCTTTGCGAGACGTTTCCGTGCATATTCCACAAATTCGTCGATTGTAGACGGCCATGCAGCTGGTCAACAATAGTCAGATGATGCCGTACTCTAGCGTAGGTAAGACACACCTTCCAGATCGTGCTTCTCAAACTTGGAGTCGATAGCACGAACAAATTCGAGGAACTGAGGGAAAAGCCGACTATCAGCACACACGACATGATTGTGGACCACGACCCTGCTTACCATCTGCCACACGTCCTTGCTAACTCCTTTCACTCCCTTCTGCTGGAGATAATCAAACCACCACTGAGTGTACTCGTCTTTCCAGCCCTCCTCCTCTTCTCCCATCCGCGTGTCCTCGCCGTCCCTGCTCGGAGCAGATACGATGTGAGAAAGCGCGCCTCCCTGGAGGCCGTGTGGAATTAGAAGCTGCCAGAAGCCCTCCGCCATATCAAGGCCTACAGTATACGTTGGATCAATTGCCTAGGCCACTCAAGTCAACGACGTACCTAGACTTCTTTGACCTGGGGGCCGGGAGAATTCGAAGGCATAGTTATAAACTTTCTGGAAGTATTTGGCATCCGATCCGAGGCGATCTCGAAGACGGAGTAACGATGTCTTCATCGTAGCTATGGAATCGCACCTGTGTTCAGAGGAGCACTTAGTAGAGGCACCATGACGATACAAGCGAACTGACCCTATCGTCTTCCAGCCCTCTATCCATGTCTTCCTCTCCCAGGTCCCCATTGCCGGTGATTTCAGCTCGTATGCAACTGCGAGCAATACCACGTCTTCTGGATCCACCGACAAATCTTCGCAGAGCTTGATCGTCCCATCGACGGTAATGTCATCCCCGTCTGGATCTAGGATTCAGGAGAGACAGATTGGGGAAAGTTCTCTGTGGCGTGTATCTGGAGCTCACCCTTATAGTGGTCAAACAGTTGGCTGAGCTTGCTCGTGGAAGGGCCTGCTGATTCCCGACGAGACGAGACGGGCTGGTTGTAGTATGCATCGATGGCATGATCGACGCGTCGGCCATATTGCTCGAGATACTTCCTTGCGTCCTTAGATCTTGTCAAAGAGTTGTCAGATACTGTGTTTGAAAGCTCCTTGCTCCTCAGGCGGAATCATGGAGACCGGCGACATAGTATGATGACTACTCACGAGGCACCTGTTACATTCACGAACTGCACGACTTTTTCCTCCAGCTGGGGATCCATAGAGCGCTTGTGTGACTACAGCGACGATGTGGTTCGTAATAGACGAATATTGCAGCACGTTATCAGAAAAGACAATGGGTGCGATAGAGTTCGGAGGAATAAGACTAAGTATGTAGACTTTGATTCAGGAAGCACTGCTCACCATATCACCCGGAATTTCTCAGGCTGCTACGCAATCCTCTACGACAGCAGGTCTTGCGTTATGCGAGTACAGACGATCTCAACGCCTTGGCTGCCCAACAATCTAGGTCGAGCAGCGTAGAATGCTCCTGTAGGGTCCTCCTCTTCGCCAATCGCGATTCACGAATCACGATAGTCATAGGCAAGCGCCCAATCGGGAATGATCATGGGCGCTTCGTTTCCCTGATTAAAGAAAGTTCGCCCTCGCGACTCGCGGCGACGCCAACGTGAACTTTGGGCCATGCCAGCAACCTGACCAACACCAAACTGGGCATGCATTCCATCCTACGTGACTGACGGCGGAAACGGTTGATACGTCTATTTTTTGGACTAGTGGAAACGTCAATTGAACGTCAGGGCTTATTCGTCGGTGCGACGTAGGTTCGAGGTTCCATACGATTCACAGTCGCGTCCGTTGACAGACGGTGTCACCGGTTGAGCAGCTGGCTGCCAGGACATATGTACGTAGCACAGCCCTGTATCAAATTTCGCTCATGTCACGCATACTAGGGTGGTCTCTCCAAGACCGTTGCTTTTCATCACATCATTATCTAGATTTGTTCTTTAGTTCGTACCCAACGGCAGGGCCGCATTCGTCATGCATAGACACAGAGCAGCCGCGCGATGAACGAAGCAAGGATCGGAAATACCAGCGATTTCCTATCAATTTACGGCAGGTTTCTCGAAACTCTCGACGCCACGAGTCCAAAGCGGACTAGTCTCCTCGTGCTGTCATCAAGGCGAGGCTTCAGTGTCGGTTATCAAGCAATGGTGCGCATACGATACGCATTGCATTAGCCGATCTCTCACCGAGTCGTATGTAGCGTCGAGGCTTGCCAGCGCTTTGAAGGATTGTGTCGACGCTGTTGTCCTCCGCATCACGTCTCTAATATCGACGTGTGCATCCCTGGATGGTGGCGGTCCGGTACCTGGTCCTGTTGCCCACCGACGTTTGAATCTTCGCTCAAAACATGGTGCTTGCAATGTTGTGGGCCTTTCCGGCCCTTGTCTGCTATTGCTATTTCGGTGTCGCTTCCGACTCATTCAAGAATGCTGCAATGTCTCGATGTAAGTGTAGCACCGCCATATGAAAATCCCTGCGACGTGGACCGGTCTGCATCAACGTGTCAGGGCGATTGAACGAGCGATACACATGCAGGCCTATGCAGGCATGAGATTGAGGGTCGCTGTGCCTTGCTGTTATCGATGCTTCTTTATCCCGGTCATCAGCATGGACGTACCCGCCCATAATCTCGAACGTGAGTTTCGCAGTGCTCACGTAGCACACAGCTGACTGCAACTTTGGAATGACACAGGACCCCGGTCGGCCGAGTTTTCGGAGGTTGGAAAGAGCTGGAGAACATCGCACGTGTTATAGGTTGTGGCACTATGCATTCCCTAGCTCAATTCACACAGAACTTCGGCGGACTATAACTCGGTGAGAGCGCAGTGGCTGAATATACTCTACACCGTTACACCATTAAGAAGTTTTCGTGTTCCGTTACCCACCAGACATTATGACGCTCTTGTCTTCTTCGGTTCCCTGGCAGTTTCTCCGACTCGGATACGATGTAGGTCTTCTCAATAACGAAGTGCACTAGATCCTACCAGATCACAATGGATCCTCTCTATCAACGAAGCGCATAAAGGACGTTCTATGTGCAGTCTCTCGGACGCTGGGATTGGCATCGCGACAGTCAAACGTGCCTCCACCCAGGTGGACTACTCGACGGGCGAGAGGCTGAGAAATGCCGGTAGGGGATGTACCTAGCAGAACACAATCCACCATTCAGTCCTCAGTCCTGATTCCCGCTAGATGCCGTCACCAGCGTGCAGACGCAGATGCATCTCAAGCCGCACGGACTCGCGGGTCCGGGATACTGCGTCAGTCAGCTTCTGCATTGAAATGCTCCGTTGTGAGCTCTGCGTTCTGAGTTCCCTGCTCCCTCTCTTCTGGGACGCGCAATGCAGAGACCGCGCAAGCGCTCCGTCGGTGCATCCCTCTGCCCCGGCAGCCACCGCGCAGCATCGATACGTCGATACGTCGATTATTGAATATTCGACATCTGGATCCTGCGCGCAGGCTGCTGTTTGCCTGTCGCTGTCTTTGTCTTTATCCATATCAGTGCTGCTCTGGCCGCGTGGCTGGCTGGTCCCGGAGGTTCTAGCGACTCACGGCGTCATCTGGCCCATATCGCACGCGGTGATGAGGTCTTCCTTTCTCATGGGTTCATGCATTCATGGCGCACCGCAATCAAATTCGCCCGCGCCTCACAGCCTCACAGACACCACGGCGCCCGGTGCTGCTGCACGCTGAAGCCATTGGACGCAAATGCCGAGTGAATCTTCCAGCTTCAAGCTTCCAGATATAATATTGACATCCGAGCTTCCGAAGTGCTGCAATCACAGGCAGGTGCAGGGAGGCGTCTGAGCGTGGTTAATCTACCGTGACGCTTGGGCGCGGGTGCGGGATGCCGACCCCTCTTCCATTTGTCGCGTCGATGCACACGCGTGAAGCCGAGTGGCGAGCCCTAACAGGCGTGAGTAACTACGGGGGGTGTAGCGGCGAGCCAGAGCTCAGGAGGTCAACGGTGCCTGCACCGTGGCGCAGATCTAGACTCGCACTCACAAACGTACACGGCCACGGTGTCTCAGGCCTATGAAGGGAGTTTTTGCGATGAGCATTGGCTGCTCGCGACGGAAGAGGACGTTTGGGCTCTCGTCCTGGTGCAGGCTGTGGGAAGACGACACGCGTTTGCGGGACACGAGGATCCGCTGCATCGATCGCTTGGGCTTAGTGTAAGCTCAGGCTGGACACGCGGGGTACAGGGTCGGCGGCAGGGGCCTCATTATCTGGGACGTAAAGGCCGGGAGACGTTGACCAACGATGAGTGTCAGACGTTGGTTAGCACTAAACTAGTACGTGTAAGTACAGGCCGCTACAGGCCACTAGTAGTGGGATATCGCGCGACAAGCGGCGGGCGGCTACCGAGGCTCGGGGAGGCTGAAGGGGTTCACTCGGGGAGATCACACGCGGAAGCAAAAATGAAGATAAAATTAGATGGGATCTGTTGAAAGCAGAACGGGAATGGCTTTTGCCGACCGAGTCGATCATGATCAAACCAGCATCCCGTCTCAGAAGCCTTCGAGGACTTAATTCACGACTTTGCCGCGTTCGGACACGACCTGCCATTTGATCAGGCGCGCACGGGAGACCCATTGCAAGCTTGGAATCAACAGAAAGTATGGTACAGCGACTACGTACAGTTTCTAAGTACTTGGAGGGCCGGCGTATAAGCGGGCAGCAGCGCAGGGCTTGAGATATTGCTACATCAAGATGGGCATGTGTGAGGGGCACAGAGACATTGCGGTCGAGGAAGTCGATACGGTTCGGATATGTACATACGTGTGTGTGTGGAATTATAAAGGCGATGCGATAGCGGCGATTCGAGGGCGCGAGGACAGATGTGTCACGGCGAGGGCGAGATGACGTGCGAGGCAGACAACAAAAAATCGGGGACCAGCTCTGTGAACGAATTTGCGATTACGCGCGCGGTCAGTTAGTCATGCGTTCGCGACGAAAGCCAAAATAACAATGGCGGTCTCACCAGAATATGTGATGACGATGACATCTTTTTGACGACAACTTCAGCTCTTGACGACGACTCGCCTGGTATGTTTTCCCGCCCGCCTTCGCTGGTTGTGGGGCATCGGGTGCCGCCACGCCTCGTCAGGGTCTTCGCGGTACTCGTCCGGTATGGACTCGTGCGGATTCAGATTCACGCCAGGCGGCAGACGCGCGTGGTCGTGATCGTGCGACGAGGGCGTACGCAAGATCAGGCCAGGGTGTGATTGCTGCTGCTGCTGTTGTTGCTGTTGCTGCTGCAGCTGCTGCGGCCCCCCCGGAGCAGGATTAGGAGGAAAGGGCGGTTGAGGCGAGGGGTGCTGGGAGTTAATGGGGAACAGCGGCTGGGTCGTCACGGTGACGGGGCCCGTTCGTGGGCCTTGGCGGGCGCTGGAGGGGGGTTGGAACGAGGCGGGCGGGAGGTGGTCGGTCGGCGAGGGCTGGGGCTGGGGCGGTGAGTGTGTAGATTGGGAATTGGGGGCAGTGGCAGACCAGTGACGGGGCATGGCTGAGTGGTCGGGACGGGACCTGAGCTGCTGCTTGTGGATCTCTGGGTCTCCCTCTCGCGGCATGTCGAGCTCGATGCGGACCCTGACGATCTCCTTGCCGGCCTTGGCGAAGAAAGCGCGCTCCTCGCGCTGAAAGTAGTCGCTTGTTGGGCCGGTCATGACGCTAACAGGTGGGGCTGGCGGGAAGAGAGCCATGAGTTCGTGGCCGGTTGGAGGAGCAGGCCATTTTCGCGGGGGTGCGTTGAGATCGCGGGTGAGATCGAGCTCTGTGATTGGAGATGATGGTGAGCAAACGGTAGTGAGCAGATGAGAAGAAAAGCGTAGGGAAGGAATGGTTACCTCGCAATGAAGATGGCGACAGTGGGCGACGAGGGCGAGTAGGAGGTAATGGCTGGGGAGGGGGCAGTCCCGGGAGTTGCTTGGAGTCGCGAATGCTGTTAGGCGGCGGGGTGCGGGTGCTCGCGGTGGAGGTGCTGCCGCTGGGAGAGCTGGAGCCGTCCTTGTCGGAGACGGGTCTTAGGTTGAAATGACTCATACTAGGATGAGATGGTAGAGCGGGAGCAGGGGTGCGAACAGTCGGGAGATGAGCGGAGAGTGAGCGTCTTATATATGAGAGGTCGGCAAGATGAGAGCAATGTTTGACAGAGATGTTTGACAGAGATGAATTGTCGATGAACGTTATATGACTGAGTGCGAATGTTATATTGGTTGTGAGGGCAGTGCACTCCCCATTCATGGACAGGAAGCAGACATGTTTTGAATGTTCTTCCGGTCCGCTGCCAGATAACGTGTTGTTACGTGAGTTGGACTATTTCCTTGAGGAGAAGCCCCTCGAGAAGGGTCTGCAGAAGTTGGAAATTCAGGAGAGAGACTTGGCCGGCTGCGAACGCCTGTCCATGGGAAATACTGGTAATACCAGAGTTTTACTTTCGCTCTATCGCTCAAAGTGCTGAATTCGCGCTAATTGTTTGGCGCGAACAAACAAAGATATGCTGTTTTGCACTTTCGTAAATTGCTCTCGAATTGCTCTCACAGTCTACCACCGCCGCTGCCACTACGTTCACTACACGTTGCGCTTTAATGACACAAGCCTACCAATCACACAGGCTGCCACAGCAATCATGCTGCGAATCACAGCGGCCGATTCATAATATATCGCGCCGCCTTACGTCCTATCATCCTCGCTGGGGCTCCAGGTAGGCAATCATCCATTCTAGAAATGTCATCAATCCCCGAATCAACTCTGCGTCCACCGCATGCGATACATCCTCGGAGCGCACCACACCCCAACTCTTCCCGCGCAGGTCATCAATATCTATCCCCAGCAGGAGCGCGCGCCACCGCAGAGCAACCGCACGGTACCGTCTGAGCTTTCTACGGCACCATACTCCTCCGATTCGGATCCTTCTACGCCTGCCACAGGACGCTCGCAAATGCGAAGCTCGAAGATGCGCAATAATGCCAGTCTGGGCGATGCGGATACGAGCGAGGGCATCGAATCAGATGCATAGCTTGCCGCCTGCCGCCATGGGCTATTACTACACCCTCCTGTCGCCACGGGAGTGTGAAGCAGCGGTGGTGCGATGTCCTGTTCATCTGTCCGACTTTTTATACTGTCAATGTTACAGTCCCCGAGCCGCCCTCGATCCGTGTGACGCCGTCGAACTGACCGTGGTTTCAACAGGTCATACAGAAGCGCTGATTATCTGCTGCCCTGACCAATGACAGTTTCTGCTTGATGGGCTAAGTTAACAGCTCCCGGCGACCGCTGACTACTCCTCTCCACGGGAAAATTTAGCGACTACAAGATGTCTTCGTTCCGAGGAACCCGCTCTGGGCGGTCGCGAACCTGTAGATGTGCTTCCTGCAGTCCCACCTTCTCAGTGTGTACTGAACTTCATTGGCAGATACTTTCGCCGGATCGAAAATAACAGCTCAGATCGTCGGAACTTTCCTCGCAGCTTTAGCTACTTGCGTTCTGGTTACCTGTTTTCTGGACCTTATAACCTACCCCTCACCACCCAAGCATATCTGTCTCATACTCCCTGGGTAATGACATGAACGTACCGAGTATCCCCCGGCGGTATCTGATCATCGGCATGTCTGGATGTCTGGCGCAAGTGCTCTGGATGTGATTCTGGTCTCGCCGTCGTACTAGTTGTGCTCGTGCGAATGTAGGCTCTCATCGCACACCACGCTTGTCAATGCGTGAAGATTCAGATGCCTTGTCAACTATAGTCTTCCGTGGATAGCGGCACAGTCTGGCAGCTGGTATCCGAGTTCCAATACAGCCGCTCAAGAAGACCACGGGGGCCACTAGAGACGGACGTCGCAGAGACAACTTGGCTACGGCGATAGGAACTCTCTCCGTTTCATAGAAGTTGAGTTCAGTACTATTAACCCATGCGTAAGTCGCACCGCCCGGCTTATGTTTTCGTGCAGACGTTCTGATTGTGGTGCTCCTGATGGTGAGCTTTGATGTCTGGTGCGCTCTCTCATGTCAGGAATTCAACCCTCTCTGCTCCTTAATGACCCCGAATTTCCGTGTGATCAGGACCCGGGCGCACTACCGATAGCTCTGACGATTCGAAGCCTGGTCGACGCCGAAGCGATCGACTCACAGAATACCATAGCTGCCTATCGTCTGCCGTCTTCTCGCCGGAAGGCATTGGATCTACTCGAGACGTTTTCGTGCGGATGGCAGACCTCGGCCGCTACATATCACAGGCCAGTTCACATGGACCGCAAGCTACATCTCACCGGCGTTGAAGAGAAGTGTATCTGCATTTCTTGCAACAGTATATCATCTCAGAAGTCAAGTCCACGGCATTTCGAGAAGCTCAGTGCACCTGTGCCTGCGCAGCGCGAATGTCCTTCTGGTTTTCGTCATCCCCCCGGTCTGGCTCCACATGTCGTTGGCCTGGCTCCCCATTGTCTCCGCCTGAGGCCCGTGACACGGAATTCTCGGTGACGTGAGAGACAACTATAAGGGCATGTCGAGGTGGACTTTCACTTGAGGACCTAATGCCGGTTATATCGGTCTGCTAATGTCCGGTGTTTAAGGCAATACAGATTAACAGCGGCCATTCAATTCAGTTGTGGCGTCAAGACGTAGACGATGACTCAGGCCTCAGAACTTATCTCTCGCCTCGTGGGTGGCGGCTGGGCGAAGATCGCAACTACTTATCTACCTATGTGGCGCACACCACTGTCTTCTCGATTCGCAACCCTCAGCCAGACTGCGACCGGTCCTCCATGTATTCGCAGCGTGGGCGTATCGGAGCCGATGGCTTTCTATCAGCATCAGGCGCTTTGGTCACTACATGTAAGTACTACTCTTGGGGCAGTGGAAGTCGAAGCTCGTTCAATCGTATCATCTTTCGCATTCCGGCATTAACAACGACGATCTCTCGTATTTAGACAGCGGTCAGTGAACGCGCTATCGTTTCTACGCCAGCCCTCTGCGCCTGACTACAGTACAGGTGCCTGTCGTCGACGAGTTTCTTGTGCATCCGAAGACGCCGTTTCTATAGATATGCGCAAGACGACAGCATTCGCAAGTTACTGTAGCCATAAAAGAACCTTTGCAATGCCGGTAAGGACATCATTTGCTTTGACAGCACCACGATCTTCTCAGACGTTGCTGTACTGAATTGCGAGCAATGACAGCATCTGAACAGTACGTCAAGCTCTCGAACATGGCTATGATGATCTATCCCGATCTATACACCACATTGCAGGTGCGTTTGATTGATACATGTACGTGCGTTTTTGTCGTATTTCGTAATGCTCTAATCTACGGACTGGCCTCATCTTATTTATAGCCGACATTGAAATGAACATCGAGCCCTCAATTTTTGTTTTATACTTGCTGCGCCGCGCGCCGTCTGTCATGCGAGTATCTGACACTACACCTCGCTGTGGCTGACGCCGACTTCGCAGAGCTGATCCTGCAACGCCGCAGCGACCTGCGTGAACCGTTCTCCCGTGCACGCCGTGATATTGCTATCGCAATGACTGTTGTCATTCAACCTGTGGCCCTCCAGACGCTTCCGCTGTGGTCGGATCCTTCTCTCTGTGCCGCTGGACTCGGACTCTCGGGCCCGACCGTGATATATTGTATCGCCCTATATGCAACACGCATCTGCATACATGGGCTTGCGATGTCTCCGATGATGACCCAAGGGAGGGTGCCACGTTCATCTTTTCTTATACTACCATGATGTTGTGGACGACACACGAGATCTGTGTATGCGGAACGTTTCGTCAAGTGGACTCTATGAGGCCCTTGTAACCTCACTCACTAGAATCCCACTCACTAGAACCCACCTCACTAGAATACTCAAGCTTTTAGCAGGCGTCCGACATGTCCGCGTGTCAGGTGCCAGCATTGTGATTATCCTTGACAAAGAATAACGCCGTCAATGCATCTAGCTTCTGGTGGGTAAATTTACAGGTTTATGCAACACACCGGCCTGATACCTTGTTCTTCAACAGATCCTTTCCCACAAAGTGTCTTCTCGCGTTCACGATGAACGTTCAGCGCGGAACCTGTATACAGGTCGGTGCTATGACAACCAGTCTTAAGAGGAATCACAGCTGCACAAGGGAGCCACAAGACTTTATTGCGCATTGTGCGTAATTATTCTATAACAACTGTAGCCTTTTAAAATTTTATTGTTATTGGTTGTTCACGACGGGACATTGCGCTGCGCAATGACAATGCGTCTGCGGTTTTTGCGGTGCTATATACAACGGAGGGGGAAGTATCCTACTACGCTTCGCGTTATACGTTCTGACGTCTGACTCATGGGCGTCACATTTGAATCTACTGGTCAAATCCGTAGGGCGGGTCTCGCGTTAGGACGGATATAGCTAACCTGTGCGAATCTCATTGCTAGCTTGGATCAGGTGTGATAGATGTGGCTAGCCATCTAGACACGTGTGAGTCGCACTGAACTTCGTATTTACCTCCGATGCATATGGACGCTCTGCATCCGGAATAGAGTAGATGTGTACAACCTGCGATGACGGACAAGGGAATGCACGTCGATACGCACGCAGCTAGCGTGGATCAAGTGGTAATGAGCCCACGGTACACACGGCCGGTCTTGAGAAAGTCAGAAATGACAGTTACTTCGAGAGGACCATTGACATGGAGACTGAGTGGGCAATTCTGGGACAACTAGGAGCCAAGAGTTCGTGCCGCAGGTTAGAAGAAGCGTTGTAGACTAAAATGGCACTGAAGGATATCACACGACTGAGTCATGATGGGAAGTATCCAAGTAGTGTTGATATAAGACGTATGAGAAGGCACAGAACTTCAAGCGGAGCGCGGGTGCTACAACCCTGCTGAGAGGCACGAGGATGACACAAGGCGCCGCCTAAGAGGGAAAACAGACATACAGAAAGCGGCCTATGGGTACAGCATTGAATTGGGCTACATTACGCACAACACAGACGACACCACCAGGTGACGTACCAGTGTCGGACCAAGGCTGCATTCCCAGTCATCTGCAGGGCACGCGCAGTCGACACACGCCCCGAGGTGCAGCACAACCACGGGAGTATTCGCAAATGTATTGCGAGTGGAGACCAGTGTGAACACTGAAGTCAGTGTCGAGGAGCGCTAGTCGATCATACGCATTCCGACCCTTGGGATCTTCTTGTTCTTCTTTACGTCCGACCCAAAGGAGTCAGCGGACTCGGTGTCCCGGTCTCGCTTTAATGATGGGCCGCTGCCGTGGCGCACAATATGTGGATTGCTGGCCGTAGGCATGTCCACCCCAGATGGTTTCAGAAACCCGGACTGAGACGCTGGCGGCCGCTTCTTTACATCTTCACGGATGAGTTCTTGAACCGTCTTTGTATTCATCTTCTTCCCAGCTTTACTTTTAACAGGCAATGGTGCTTTGAAACCCGAAATGGCGCTTATTCGTTTATGTGGCTTGCTGTCACGTAGTGGATCCTCGTCGACCGCTGCAGTTTCGTCCATCGACTTCTGCGCTCAAGTGAGCAAGAACAAACATAGCGATAACAAAGCAAAGACACATACTGTTTCCGCCTGCACCTCTTGCCCTTGTGCATTGAAACTACGGCGACCCTTCGGTTTGATCTCTTGCGAAGACTCTGCATCCTCAGAGCCAAACAGAAATGGGATGTATGACGATTCGTGTGTCACTGACGAAGTCCTGACGACATACATCAGAGCAAAATCGAGGCTGTATCTGTTCCGACTTACCCAAAAGCACTCGAAGTGCCAATTCCCCATGCCTCTCTCAGCTCCTGCGAAACTTCCCACTCAGCTTCGTCTTTGATCTTTGCCTGTTCTAATTCGACCTCGGCCTGCTGCTTTGCTCGTTGGGCATTTTGCATGAACTTCAAGGAAAGGGTCCCTTTGCTGATAGCTTTAGACATGATAGATATGAGTACAACAGGGTACGGCCCGTGTGCAGTGTGAGAGATAAAGTGTAAGAATGAACGAGTCTCTGAAGTCGCGACTGGTTGCTAGACGCGCATCCTGATTAGCGCGCTTCTGAAGCGGCCCGTGGCCCGTGGCCACAATCCGACGAGATACAACGAGCGGGCTCAATTGTACAATTTGATGAAAGTTCAGACAGAAGTGAAGGGAGTCTGAGAATGCCAGAAAAATAGGATCCAAATATACTGATTGATGGTCCTGTAATATCCAGTCGATATATTGTCCCCAAAAACAGGCGTTAATAGGCCGTTGTAGCCTAATGGTATGGCGTTGCTTTCCTACTTTGCGTTTAGGGAATGCAAGGCAAAGGTTGCGGGTTCGAGTCCCGTCAGCGGTATTGGGTTATTTTTTATCGATGAGATTGAGTGGAGCGTTGTTGGTTGCTGACTTTCCTTGTCTTTACCCAAACTTGAGGCCAGTGGACAGTTTCTGTCAAAAAGGGTTTCGGACAGATTCCTGATTAGCCGTTGTGGCGCTTTTGATAGATTCTCACGGATCGCAACTTTCGACTATTCGTTCAGGTTTCAAGTTTTGAGCTTTACAGTGACGCTCGCAACGTTTCCGCAAACTCATACCGTCAAGGGCTATCACGTAACTTGGATGGCTGAAGTGATAAAAGACCTTTCCGCATATCATGTGCCGGGTTCCAATGATGCCTTCTATATACCCGAGTTCATCGTTCCGGAGGAGGAGAGCTATCTAATCAGAAAGGTACCTCATTTCCCGCTCTGAGTGAAGCTCACAATCTACAGCACTGAATACACGCTTTATATGGTAGATCAGTGACTCATCCCAGCAGAAGTGGAGGAAGCTTCCAAATCGACGGTGCGAAGTTCCACAACTTAGACTGAAGAGCTACCACTGTGCTTACCAGAAGTCCGACGTCTTTTCCTTAGACTGCAGATATGGGGTCAGCATAGTCTCCTGTCGCCACATCTCAAACAATAACCTGTGTAAATAGGGGGAGAGCTCACTGCCAAAAATATTTTGCTTCCTCAAGCTTTTCCTCCATATTTCACAGAGTTGTCAGTATTACCTCCTTCCGATCTGGTCCATCGTGAGCTAATCGCCTATCAGTCCGGACATTGTGGGACGCATACGGGGCACCGGCGCATTCTCCACTTCGCCACACGGAGCCCCTAATCATGTCATCCTTAATGAGGTGAGCTGCGCTGTACTCGTGTTGAAATTGATCGGTAATGAATGTCTCCGTCCGGCAGTACCTCCCAGGACAAGGGATCATGGTGCATATGATGATTTTACTGCCGTCCGAACTGTCTGACCTCCGTGTAGCCTCATGAAGACGGCCCTTCCTATCATCCGGTGGTAGCCACGCTCACTTTGGGCTCGCACGCACTTTTTCATTATTATCGATACCAACCCGAGGAAGACAACATCGCTCGGGGTGAAAATACTGCAGATAGTACAAGCATCAAGGAGGCGAAGGGCCGACCAATCGATCCGACGCCCGTCATGTCTATCTTTCTGGAGCCTCGCAGTCTCGTTATTACTACCTCCGAGCTGTACACGGGATATCTGCACGGGATCGAAGATACCCTCGAGGACGTGTTCCATACAACTCCCGGAGCCGCTAGCGAGATGCCACATCCAGCGATCGCCAATCTCAGTCTATTGCGAGGAGACGAAATAAAACAGGCCGTATCGCGCGGCGGGACATTGAAGAGAGGAGTCAGGTATAGCTTGACCTGTCGTGATGTCGAGCGCGTTATAAACTTAAGCAACCGTGCCACCGTTCTCACGCGGCGATAGTTTGTAATGTGATTATTACTCGAGATCTGCATATCATGTATACTAATAGCATCAAGTTGTGTTCAATGGCTGATACACGACAATGCACATCTCATACGCGGGAGGTCACTTCACTCTACGCCTGCAATTATCCACTTTCCGCACGACGCGGCCAGTAAAAGCACATCGATAGGAGATACACGCTGAGCCCTGTGACATGATGTGATGCTACATACGCTTGTGCCTCGTGTATCTGTCTATACTGGAACGAGAGCGGCGATGGGAAGTGGACGATATGGCCCGAAACCGTCACTAGACTAGTGCATGACTTATAGCACCCCGAGGCATGCCTTGAGTTCCCTCTCCAGATCGTGCTCGCTTGAAGTGCCTGCATTTGCCGCCTGCCTCTCGGGGTCTTGTTCCTCTGCGAGACATCGGGGACATTGACACACTCCAAAGCCCCACTCCAACAAATTCTGCCGTCTTTGTTCAAGACCCATCTGTGGGTTGACATAAGTGATATAAAGCTCCTCTCCGGTTTCGATATTGCGGCTTGCGACGAGAGTAATTCTGGCAAGTGCCGTGCCTTTGTCCAAGTGTCGCACCGATATGTTCGGACTGCAGGAATGGTTGATGTGTGAGTGGAGAATATACAAGCCACCATGTGCCTCAAGATCTAGATAAAGCCAATATAACAGGGGTATAACCGAAATGAACCCTTGGTGCTCACTCAAACTCATACGCCCTAGTCCGCGCAGGAAGCAGTCATAATCAAAGAGCCAATCGGCTACGTCGTCGCGCACAGGTTTCTTCAGGAGACGGGCCAGTCGCTTTCTCTCGGACTCTTTGACCGGTGTTCGGAAAGTTTGAATGAACAACTCGTGGGCCTTTCTCCAGGTCTCGCGGTCAGGTTGCGCATTTCCGAGCCTTGCTAGACATTGTCATTCAGTGGCAATACAGAGAACATAATGGCGCCTACCAGCCACCCTTGGCACGCTCCTCCATGCCGAGCTGAGCGAGCGAACGGACAAAGTCCAAGTCTGTCTTGAGAGCCGCCTCGTCCTGTTGCCCTTGCAAAAGAACCCTAGCTGTGCACCGAGAAAGCGCGTGCAGAGCCATCCATTCTGATTTTCTAGCAAAAGTTAGTAAAGGGATAGAGGCCGGATTTTGTGCGGGGCACAGGAGTGGATGGGTGTTAGACGACCGAGATAGGCATAGTCGATTGCAGAAGCGTGCAGAACACGGAGAAGAGGCGGGGCAAGATACCACCAGTTTAGACCCCATTAACGGCGTAGAACAGTGGGCACACGCGACGGATGACACCTGCAAATCGTACATATCCCTGCGAATGTATTATTTCAATGCATCTTCCAGGGCTTGGATGATATAGGGTGAATATCATACCATTCTGGGGCCAATATAAACGGGTCTTCCTTCCAAAGAGTTTCTCCCTCACGAATAGACTCCTTCGCCACAAGACCCTTGCCCTTGTTCCTCCCGAAGTACTTGACTGCGACTTTGGAAGTCCATTTTGCTACATCGAGGCCTTCAACGACGTCGGAAATTGGAAAAGGGGATGCCACGTTGTCCGCGACCGTCTTGTTTGATAAACACGGTCCAAGCACGAGTCCTTCATGCTGGAGGATTTTCTTTGTTCGCTTTTCGCTTGCAGTCCATTCAGGGTGTTCCGCGAGCAAAAGGGCATGAAGTTTTACTGTCCCCAAAGTAGGATTCCGTGCTCTGAGAGAGACGAGCGCCGATTTTAGGTCGCATTCAGCGGGCACGTATGCTACCGACATGACAAGATGGAAATTAAGATCTTTGAGGGTGGTCACGGTGATGAAAATCGATGAAAACGCAAACCGCGAATGCCAAAGCCAGAAAGGCTCGAGGACTAAGCGACATTACGCAGTGAATGCTTACTACTGTAAGCGCCTCATCAATGCGGTGATCTGCGCTTATCCTCGACTTTGTTTTCGCTACTACTCGCTGCTGGACGAGTTCACGTTGCACATAAGTAGCGTTTGTGTCTTTGGCAAGATGAGTCTCGTCTACACCTGAAACCCGCTGGTCATGATCCAATATGTGCACTATGTCGTGGTTGTGATTCGGGTGTCACGACTGCGACACCGCCACAACACAGAACCTGATAGGGTCATTGCAGGGTGGTACACCCTAGTCACCAGTCATTGGACAGTCATATGTGGTAGCACGCGATAGTGAGTCGACTAATTTCACCCCATGGAGGTTGATGTCTGTATCATAGAGCACCATGTCATGACAGGTGGCCCGGGACGATTGTTCCTGACTTACCATCTAAGGCCTATATCTTAGTCCCATCTCGCGCAGTGCACCTCTAAGGTGAATTATTAACTCCCCCAATTGGGAACAAGCACACCAGTTGTGTGGGGTCGAGACTTGCCCTCCAATGATCATAGAATCCATCGTATCGGGCCATGTCTCTTGGCTGCTTGCGGGCCGCGATGGTTCAGTCTGTGCTATGTTATTAGTACCTCTCGATGTGATCCTTACTGAGTACTGAATAATTGCATCCTTCGCAGATGACAGATCTGAGCATCGTTGTTCTCGGCCCAACATGATTGCACTAAGATTGCATTCACTTGCGCTCATAGGACCCTATTAGCACCCCAAACTATGCACAGCAACGGATACAAATAACCGCAGGACGACTTGTGTATGGCGAACAGGTGTGCTCACCTGCTCCTTCCGGCTTTCATATGATCCATTGCGCGCTCTTGCACGACATATACATATAGAGGGTCGCTGACAGGGTCAACGCGCGGTATTCCTGTGTGCCTCTGCTTGTTGTAGCATGCCGGACAACCAGGCATGGACCTTTGTATCTCCTCCTTGACCTTTCTAACTGCACTTACCAGATCGATCGTAGTATGCCGAATACATCTGGCGTAGATCCTGAAGAAGAGTATGAGGACGTGCATACGCCTCGACGAGTTCCCATGGCTTGTACCTTCTGCCGGAGTAAGGGACCGTCTCACCGGCACAGAATGCACTGCGTTAATACTGCATTCTTTAGAGCGGAAGATCAAGTGCGACGGCAGGAAGAATACCTGTTGGAACTGCGAGAAGAGAGGAGCCGTGTGTAGTTATGTGTCCGTGTAAGTCCATCGAGGACACCTGTTGCCATACGCTGACTTATGCGCCACAATTTTCAGAGCGGAGGAGCAACAGGAAACCCAATCTGGCCCTCTATCTCGGTGATGCTCGTCGTTGCTCTACCTGCTGAATCTTGTCTATTGGCAACTACAGACGTCCAATTCTATCGTGAACACGTCCTATGATTGTGTTTAACTAGGATAATGAAGTGAGATATGTTGCAGACGACGATATATTGCGTGTATGGCACCTCGTAAGGTCACACTCTGTTGCCACAGTAGAGTGTAACCGAATTTAGTACCTCACCGGATGCTATTCCCTTCATTAGCAACTCCTCAATCGATATAAACGGTCGAAAGAGGAGTGAATTATAAGGGTGCACAGTCAACAGACAGTCTGAGCAAACATATTGAACAGGGTATAGATAAATACTACCGAGTAAGTTCAGAACGACGAAAACAAAGGCGAAAGATCGTGTCTTAGAAGCGCTCAAAAAGAATCCTCTTCAGGGCAGGCAATTCATTTCCGAGCAACGCTAAACACGTGCCAATTGTTTCAGACGAGTCCATTGGCGAGGCACGCGACCCCGACGAACTCAACGTCCACCCCTCCAAACACGTTCAGGTCACTGTGAACCAGCTCCTCATAGTCAATTCATGTCGGCCGTGGAAGTGGAAGGCCAATCTTCTGTCCGCTTACGGAGGAAAACTTCTAAAGATGGTCAGGATTCGTCCCGGCCAGCGGCGATTGACGACATTCCACACCGCGAGGAGGTAGTATGGGGTAAAACACCGGGAGGCGAAGGTGAATGAAATGTACAAATATTTGGCGCGTAAAGCTAACGTGCCTTTTGTTTAGTATTCCGTGTACCAACTACCCATGACGTGTTAACTCTGTTCAATCCGGCGTATCCGAAATCCCACATCGACCTGTTGAATCTGGGGCTACTGGGTCTGCAGATCGTCGTATTCGTCTGTCTACCCCGATTTGCTGCCAAGATATTTTTCTTGCTTTATTTCGCTTTCTGGAGAGCTGCATACGATGTCGGCCTCGGATGGGTCCTGACAAAACAAAGCAAAAAGAAATGGATCGTAAAGGAGGTGAAGAAGCTAGGATGGCTTGACCACTCACGCAGGCCAGCTGTGAGAGAATGGATCCGAAACCAACTGGCTGGCAAGATGGGAAAAGATTATTCTTTCGACGTGCGTTACTATTCATAAGATGTCAATGACCGTACACACTTGACATGAGGCTGCAGGAACTACCCTTGGAATACAACACATGGCTACTCTTCCGTCAAGCTGTCGATATAATCCTTCTGAAGTCGGTGGTTTATTACCGCCAATTTGATAGTTGGCTGATGTTTTGCAGTGATTTTGTGTCTTACTGTCTCTTTGCCTTCACTTGCTTCCGTATTCCGGAAGATTTGTCTGTGGCGACACATGTCATGAGGTATGTCCAAGCCACTCAGGCGGCTATTTTTTTTTTGACACCTGTACAGGTGGATTGGCGGGATTGCGTTGATCGCATTCAATCTTTGGGTTAAGACGGAGGCGCACCATGTCGTAAAGGATTATGGATGGTACTGGGGTGATGTATTTTTCCAACGCGGTGCGCTTGTATTTGACGGCGTGTTCGAGCTGGCGCCTCATCCTATGTATTCTGTTGGTGGGTCAATTTCCAACTTACACCTATATCGGAAATCTAAGCACCCTACCAGGCTATGCGGGCTATTATGGTTTGTCTCTCATCGCGGGCAGTTACCCCGTGCTGTTCGTCAGCATCGCTGCCCATGCCGCTCAGTTTGGTTTCCTTGTCTTCTTCGAGAATCCTCGTGAGTGATTTCCGTGCGGTTATGGCAGTGCGAACGGTGGTCAGCTATTTCAACAGACATCGAACGCACCTACGGTCAACGTAAGCTTCTAGCGCACCGCACACCGCTTTTCCCCACGGCTACTCCGAAGGCGTCCGCGCAGCAGGTGTCAGACAATCACACCCGAAAGGCCTCCGCAATCTCTGCAGCGTCTGCAGAATTGTCCACTCCGTCTGTCACGGAGGGTGAAAGCGCCGCGGAGACAGATGGACCGCAAACCGAATACGAAGACGAGTCTGACACGGAGAATGAGACTCCAGGTGCCATTATGTCAAGGAGAAAGGGTAGACAGACATCTAGCTCAAGCTACGCATCTGAGCCTGTGTCAAGGGCGAATGACTTCAATGCACCAAGACGAAATAAATCTCCAGTCTCCCAACACGATTTGTTTAACCGCTACTTCCGCAAGGACGCCATTTTGCTGCATAATATCGATCTTTTACGGTAAGTTGTCTGCCTCTTCGAGTTTAGCATGAGCTGAGAGAATCCCACAGAGCGACTGATCTGCAACTCATATTATTCATCTTCTATGTCCTTGTGTCGGCATTCATTCCGTCCTTGTCTCCCAAGGCTGGTTTGATGTTGTATTTTGCGCACGCTTTTGCATGGTGCTTGTTCCATTCTTTTGGTCTAGGCCTGTTGCTCCGCGCGCAGTCTGAGTCGAAGTTCCTTGTGAGGCACTTTTTAAAGCACTATCACTATCCACGGAACGACAACGGTAAAGGCGCCTTGTATGAAGCATTTTCAAACTGGAAGTCAATCTACAACATGAGCATGTGCATGACTTACGGTATGCCCGTTGTTTTCGCCCTTTTAGCCGCCTTCTTTGTTGATAAGGTGCGATTCCGCAGCGTCTTTCATTGGTCTTGCGTGGAAGACATATTCCATACCGAATAACTGGACGGTGGGAAACGAGCTTCTACGCCATACTCTGGGAGCGGTAAGTGTCTATGCGTTTATATCCTCAATGCATCTCATTGAGCCAAAATATGACGAAGATGTTGATTGTGGTTCACGTCTGGACAATGTTGGAGCAATATGAAGTTCTTGGGATGTTCGGTCGGTGCACATCTACGTTCTATCAACTCTTTTCTGATGGTACTCCAGGCTGGTTCTTTGGCGACTTTTTCATGGAGGGCTTTTCTGCCCAACTCGAGTATACAGGAATCTATCGGTCAGTCCACTCATCTGTCCAATTTGCCTCATTTAGTCTAATCTTCTCACATGTTCTTCTGTTCTGCAGATATCTCAATAATCCTGAGATTATGAGTGGAGCAGCGTTCTTCGGCCTGGCGCTGATCAGCGGGAGCAAACTGGTGTTCACACTAGCGGTCATCCGCCATCTTTCCCAGCTGTGGTTCCTTACTGAAGTTGAAAAGTACGTAGTCACACTTTCGGGTAGCATGCATCATAACTTACACGTACGCGTGCCCGTGTAGCCCACACATGCGGAAGTTGTACGGAGATTCTCTTCGCAACGATGCGGGTTTCGTGAAGGTCATAAAGAAGGTTGCAAAGAAGAACGCACACCTCCTGGAAAGTCGCGCAGGGCGGCATGCTCCGGAGATAAAGAGAGTCGCCAAGGAAGTGAAAGGAACTTTCGACAAGGTCTACTTGGAGACGGCTGAAGCAGTTGAAGAGTTCCTTGCGAAATGTACGTCGTTGAATTATGCAGCGACTTCTGTACTGACTTTCTGCATCCAAGCGCGCCCGAAAATCTCGGGAGTCGTCCAAGACACCAAGGTTCTCCTCCAGCAATCGCGTGAGCGTCTGGTGATCTCGTGCGTACCTTCGCATTCACGTAACAAGGTTTCGATAATTAAGTTGTTTTGTAGGCGCGTAGCCAGCGACCTCTCGCGATACGACACATCTAAGTACAGCCTTTCTGTCCTACCCAGTGGTACAGAAGCTTCGCTGCGATTCCATCTCGGAGAGCCGATCAAAGTAAGGTGGCGGGCGCCATCTCATCATTCCCGCAGGGATTGGATTGGAATATACAGGGTGAGGCCGTGCGTTAGCGGCTCCGATGACGAGGAAATTAACGCAGTGGCTTGATTAGGTCGGTGCTAACGTGTCGAGCCAAGTCACGAAGGTCTCGTCATTGGGCATGTGGGTACCCGTTCATGTTGAAGAATGGGACGGCGACGTACCATTGCATCTAGAGCAGCCCGAACGCACGGATATTGAGTCGGAGGAAGGCGAGGTCGTGTTCAAAGGCGGGAAGTTGCCGTGGCGCACTGGCAAATATGAGGTTTGTTCTCACTGCACAGGCTCTGTCAGTCGCCACTAACCTTGCTGCTTAGATCCGCTATCACCATGACGGGAAGTACAACGTAATGAGCATGGTGGGCCCCATCGAGATTTTTGGCAAGTGTACTGCACATCCTGTGTTACCCCACATCTCACGGCCTTTTTCCAGTGAACAAGCCGTCGTCCTTGGACTTCCCTTCGGTCCGCGCTTCGCTCTCGCAGATCGTGACTTTCTGCCTCGACTCCGACCCCTCGCTCATCCCCATCTCAAGCAAGACTACACCTGACAGCGCTGACGCGCAGGCTGTGGCCGAGGGACGCGATCCTGATGACTTCCGGTTCTGGTCTGAGAGGCAGGCAAAAAGAATCTCGGCCGCAATTCAGCAGGCATTTGGTGTGGAGCTGAACCCTGAGGTTATCATCGCGGACGCAAATGTTAGTGCATTGGCGAACCGGATATTGGTATCTCGGGACCTCTTGTCGGATTGAGCACCTGTGCTCGCTGTTCACCTCGCTTTTACTCATGTCTCCACTTGAACCATGTGTCGCTTGTCTTTCAGTCTATCACTTGTGGCCACTGTTCGCTTCTAACGAGTTTCAGTACTAAGTTATCAAGCGTTGCACTGAATCAACCATAACAGAAAGAAAGACACGTCTGTATGACACATAGCAAGACCGAGGGACATGAGACAAGTCGTCCGAGGGTTGAACTGATGTCATGCTCACGAGGAGCTACTTCTCTTCCCCGCATTAGTAACTTCCACGCCCATTCCGAAGGCGAGAAGCCGTTGTTGAGGTGTCATGTATGTTTGTGACTCTTATCACCACCTAGACAGAATCCCAAAGTTCAGTGACGCTAGGTTTTGTACGATAGGGAGGGAAACAGTTTAATCCGCAAGTACACACTTTTACAGCATAGGCTAGCGGAAAATTGTCAGAAAGGAGAAGACCGCAGGTAGATGGACATACCAAACCAGCAGACAGCCGTGTGTCTGCTCGTGTCTCGTACGGGTCACTACGCGCGTCATTGACCTTGACACATTCAAACCGCCCCTCCTCGCTATTCCAATGAAATACGCGTTTCACGCCCGCCCACCGACACCACTCCAGACAGCGCCAGCACGGTCGTGCGCTTCCCATACCACTTTTAATGATCCGTGCCACATATATGTCTGCGCCGTTGACTCGTGGGTCCCGACGGCGCACGTTCCAGCATTTTGCGTTATTGGGATGTATTACGAGATCGAGCGGTGGGCACGAGTTGCAGCTATCGCCGTCGCTCTCGCTCTGGGATGGTTCTCTGTCTGACTCGGAGGCGGGTTTGGCGTCTCTGCAGCATGCTTTACGACAACGAAAGTGGACCAAAGGTCGCTTCCGCCTGCTCTTGCTTTTGCTTTTGGATGCACGCTTGTCTTGTCCAGCCGCGTAAAACCAACGACTGGAGTGCAGCGTCTTTGATTCGGATGGTGCGTATGGGCCATTTTGGCGGTTGTCTAGGCTTAGCTGGTTTTTCTCGCGCGCTTGGTCGTTCCAGGGCTTGAACCTGCGTCTTGAACGACGGAGTCAGGCCAGTGACATTGTAGATTACATGCATCTCTGCGTGCATCGAGACTGGCTGTGGGTTTAAAGACGATGAGCGTGGTCAAGATTGAAGATGTGACGATTTGAGTTCACCTTCCTGCGGCCATGGGTAGTTGACTCTCCTCCATCATAATGCGTCCTATGATGATTATATCCGGATGAGATAATCTTTCCGCCCTTGACCATGACTGCACCCAGGGTAAACATCATAGGACTTTTGGAGGCGGCGTCGGCACACTGGGAAAGGTAATACTGTGTCTTGTTCATTGCAAATAGGACGTCAAATGCACAGCTTGGAACTTGAGAGGATGGCGGAAATAAGATAGGTCAAAGTGATTGAATCAGAGTCGGTGGTCTGAGAGACTGCCTCGATGGTCTCTGATGCTGGGTAAATAAGGTATAAGTAATTCAAACTTATCTACTGGGTTCAATCAACTACGGTGTAGAAAAGGGTAAATAACCCATATATCTATGATTTCCCCTTAAAACGATGTGCGATGGCTCACTAGTACATCTTACTGTATGTATACAATAAATCGTCCAACCTTTGCCTCCTTTTGGGTGCCCTCGTCGGGATAATGTAGCTTTATGTAGCCCTACATCAGGAGTTCGTACTTCCGCCAATTATCAGCGCCAGCGCCGTCGGGCTCACGAGCGGTCTGCGGAATGTCCTCGACAGTCTCTTGTA
Organism: Phlebia tremellosa; assembly: GCA_011032875.1. Taxonomy (NCBI): domain Eukaryota; kingdom Fungi; phylum Basidiomycota; class Agaricomycetes; order Polyporales; family Meruliaceae; genus Phlebia; species Phlebia tremellosa. The sequence goes on along the minus strand of JAAIFI010000157.1, from coordinate 15,268 downwards.
CTTCCAGATACCTAAGTCACACAACGTTAGAATCAGTATGGGGTACCTCACCTTATTCACTAAAAAATTAGCCTATTTCATGCATGTGTAAAACTTAGGTTATTTACACACCAGAAGTTTTCACTAAGTAGGAAGTATAAGTACCCTAAGTAACTTTAATAAATATTGAAGGCTCAAGGAGGCCGTTGCAGTGCCACAGCGGATGAATAGTGCATTGTGTGCGTGTTCACATTATGACACCATAGCCAAGTGGTTACGGCGAGTGATTAGAACTGCTTCGCCAGCTTAGTCATCACTTCCACTTTGTGGGCGCAGGTTCGAATCCTGCTGGTGTCGCTCCTTGTTTTTTCTTTCCCTTTTTACGACGTTCTCTAAGACACGAATCTCGTTTTTACGAACGAGTTAGCCTGGGAGGAAGGAATAGTAAGCGAGATAAGTTCCACGCGTGGAAATCGGGAGCTGGAGTTGTGACCTTCCGAACGTGAGTATCAATATCGCGGTGCGAAGGCTTAGAAACTTCGCCCTGGCACTTATCAGTCCATGCCATGTTAATCAGGGCATATGACTTGACATGGCTGGACGAGAGATACTGCATTCCATCCACGAATGAAAAACTTTTCTATGTTATTAGCGCAATATATTTGTGTTGCGCGACGACGCCGATTGCGCCAACATGGCAGCCTACAACTGTCGCTTTTGTTCAGTAGCCAAAATGATAGTGTTACCCGAGACGTTTATCTTATCTCATACGCACTGCGTTCTCCATCTCATTCGTTATTGGAACGATAAAACACACGTAGTGAACAAAGCAAAAGTAGAATTAGATGCCGATGGAGTGCAATAAAGTCATTGCCACTGAGCCTACGATAGGGAGAATGAAATGAGAATTGCTAGGGTATACCGCCCGGAAAGCGAACAAAGAAGGTAGACAGCCAACAAAACGTGAGACACCCCTCGACGGGCAATGACAACAGCCTTACACATCTCGTCCGCTTCTCTGCTTCCCGGTTCTTACATCGCGTTGACACTTCTCTACAACGCCGCAGCGATAGCAAGTGACACAGCACCGAGCAATGAAGCGATACCGCCTGCGTGGGCGCTGGCCGAGCGCGGCGCTGCGTTGGAGCTGATAATGCTGTCGGAGAGACTGCCAGCGGCCTGGACGGCGTTGTTCATGAAGTTTGCGCCGCACGTGGAGTCAATCGCCTTGTACAGCGCGGTCTGGCCGGAGAGGAGGATGCTCTGCGCGAGGCCGGGCGCGTACGCGATGTCGGACTCGAAACCGACGTACGCGGTCATGATGCTGCGCGTGCATGATGTGCAGAGCTGCGCGGAGTCGAGCGTCGGCTGCAGGTAGAGGAATGCAGCGTTGCTGTTCTGCAGGGTGGAGAAGTTGGGCGTTATGGGAGTCTGCCCGGAGGAGAAGAGGGAGGAGGCAGCGGGCGCGCTGCCCTGAATCTGCGAAGCGCAGTACTTGCCGCTGTCATCCTTGGAGCATGTCGCGCTCAAGAGGGGGGATAGGGTATAGAGGACGTCGTATATCTGGACGACGTTCTGGTTGAGACTCGAGGTGAGCTCGGCCGAACAGGCGGAGTAGAACGCTGCGAGAGTGGTGCGCATGTCGGTCTCTGAGCAAGCGCTGTCTACCGAGCACAGGTTGCTCAGCCCAGAGGCAACATCTGCAGACGACGCGCTGTCGCTACCACCGGGACCATATTGAGAGGTCGCATTGATGAGAGCGGTCGTGCAGGACGTCAGGGAGGCATCGCTGTCGAGCTGCGTGAGGAAGGTTGTGCAGCCGGAGGAAATCCCAGTCGGGATGAGGGTCTACAAGACACGTAAAAACGCGGTTAGAATGAGTGTGCACAAAGAGAAAAGCGAGCTCACAGATGACTGGCCCAAGGCGACCGAGACAAAAAGCGAGAAGACGACAAACGATTTCATAGTGACTTTCACGCTGAGGCTGTAAGGAGTGGACGGGTTCTTTAGAGTCGACGACGACGGGGAAGATGAAAGGAGAGCGTGCGTGAGGGCAGCAGGCTTATTGACCTTGAGGACGAAATCAAAGGCAGGTCAACCGAGTTTGATTGTTGTTTGTTGCCGTGACAACATGTACAAACAAAGGGCTGACCTCCCGCCACAACACTCGGCCAACTCATCCCGTTCCCTTACGACCCACAGAAGCCCACAGATGTCTCAGAAACAGCACAAGATACTAACGTTGTAAAGTCTACACGACGCGTAGTGACACGACGCCCAACAGCCAGCAGCGAAGCGTGCAAGAGCAAGCGGTCAGCAGAGTCAGATCGGCGTGACCAGCTACTGAGAGACGGTCATCCAATCGCTTCAGCCGCAGAAGCGAGCTCTTCTTTGCCAAGCCCAGCGATACCGCGGAAAAAATGTATTGCTCTACACTCCAGTTACAATAGAATGAGCTGCAAACGAGTGCACACCCTACTAATATACATCGAGGTTTTGAGTTTAGAGCTCTACAACACAACGTCAGCGTCAGACGGAGAAAAGGCCAAGAAGGACACGGACTCTGCATGGCAGCGACATCGGAGCTCTGGACATAGTCCTCGAACTCAGCGACCTGCTCCTGGAGCTCATCGAGCGAGACAAGCTCGTCCTCTACAAATCAATATATCATTCAGATTACATCCACGATAACTGGAAACAAAATACGCACCGACGACAAGAGTGATTTGCAGCTTCTTGATACCGTAGCCGATGGGGACAAGCTTGCTGGCACCCCATACGAGCCCGGGCTTCTCGATTGAGCGCACCGCCTTCTCGAGCTCAGCCATGTCGGTCTCGTCGTCCCAAGGCTTCACCTCGAGGGTCACAACGGACTGCAAATTACAGACCCACGGTCAACGATGTTCGATTTCGGTATATACGACATAAAGGAGAAAGTATTTCTACAAGATACAAGACGGCCACGAACCTTAGCGACAGTCTTAGGCTTGTTAGCCTTCTTGGCTTGGTAGGCGGCAACACGCTCGGCCTTGACGCGCTCGGCCTCAGCATCCTCTTCCTCGTCGTCCGAGCCGAATAAGTCGACGTCGTCGTCATCCTCGGCGGCCGCCTCACCGGCAGCGCCAAGGAAAGCCTCACCAGCGGTGCTGGATCCGGGGAGAGCATCAAATTCAGCGGTGTACGACTTGATGTGAGTGTACCACCGCGCGACGTTAGGGTAGGTCGCAGCAGCAGGCGCTGCAGAGATTGCCTTGAAGACAACCACGTCGGCCTGCGAGGGGACATAACTAAAGAAGGACTTGATGTTAGCAATCGTGTATATCGTACGCAGCGGTGTGAATGAGGATCAGAGGGCTAGGTTAATAGAAAATTGTCGGCATGCTTGAGCAGCGGTGTCTAGTCGCTTCTTGGAAACACGGACCATAGCAAATGATCATCATAGAGCAGATGTACTGCGAGAAATAATCCAGCGGAAGACACTCACCCCTCAACGTAGGACCTGCTGGCTAAGTGAGCCTCGAGCTTTGCGAAGTTGGCGGACATCGTGTATAGTGGAAGAGGATACTCAAATCGATGAAGCTCTGAAATCGCAGCTAACCAAATTTTATGACAGGCGCTTGAAAGTACTTTAGGGCAGGTGTTTCACGAATCACGGACCAGCAGGCATGCGGTACGCGCTTGCGGGCAACGGTGTCTATGATGCTTCCAAATGTTCTACCGACCTANGTACGCGCTTGCGGGCAACGGTGTCTATGATGCTTCCAAATGTTCTACCGACCTAGCTGATATGGCCGAGTCGTTAAGGCGAGTGATTTGAATCGTTCATTATCACTTGGGCATTGCCCGCGTAGGTTCAAATCCTGCTGTCAGCGTCGATTAAAGTTGTTACTCTCGCATGTATACTTTTTACATTTAGCATGTGCACGTACAGTGTCCGTTGAATTGTAACGCATGGGTGATGATTCATGCAGACCACGCTGGCTAATGATGTGACATTTGTTATAGGGACGTATCACAACTGAGATAGCGATATAGATATCGAGCAACAAAGCAAGGACATTAATTGAGACAGACACATATCGCATGAGAGACAGAGACAGAAAAACCCGTGAAGATTAATAGTGGTACAGCTCTCCATTAATCTGTGATGAGGGCGGTGACGAAGGAAGGAAGATGTAAGCGGTCCAGATCAAATGTGTTAACGTTGGAGACGGCAGTACTTACAAGTAACGAAAAAGAAATGGTACATATGTTGACTAGAGCTATAGTAGATCTGCGTTCCGTAGTTGTGATCGTAGTATGCTTTCACCCACTATTATGCAAGCGTAAGCAACAAATCGGGTGGTAGCATACATTAATACTTACCGATTCCGAGAGTCAAGGCCGTTGCCCGTGTATCCTGACATTGAGGTCAGTCAAGACTGGAGGGGAGGGGGCATTCACTTACAATCACGGATGTTAGATGCACACGGAAGGGTCTTACGGACGACGTGTGCTGTTTCGCTATTTCCTTGAAATGAGAGGCAAAATCTGTCCAAATAGTTCAGACGGGATGGAGTCCTGTGATATGAGAGAGCATACGCACACTGTGCAACTGTGTGCACGTCGTTCTTCCGGTCGCCAAAACTAGGTACAAAGTCCTTCACGCGTATGCCGCTGCGCAACTTCTTTTCCACTACGAGCATCAGATGTCAGTACTCCGGCAATAACACAGCAGATGCGGTGGAGACATACACAAGTCGCACTTATTCAAGAACAAGATGATTTGTGCGTTCGCAAGCAGCTTCGACGAGCATATCATCTTCCATAGGGCATAACTGTCCTCAAGACGGTTCACGCGCCGGTCCTCCGCGAGCTTCTCGTCGAAACAGCTGATGGGAGCGAGGAAGATGATCGCGTTGCAGTCGTCGAAATAAGGAAACCATGTAGGACGCTGGAACAACAGTGAGCTTTGATGAAGATAGATGAAAGCATCAATGTCCTACCTGTGTGCGAGAGCCCCCGACGTCGTATAGATACCACTCGGTGCCTGCGGCTGGGCCTATAAAGCGAGGCGTCAAGGCTTGGTCCGTCCCGTCGACACACATAGACGAACCTGTCTCAAAGTGTATCCGATGCTCCTGCACCCCTAAAGTGCGCAACCGTGCCCGGACGACGTCGTCGTCGGAGGGCGTATAGTCTCGCCTGGCGATCCGATCGACATCACCATCCTGTAGAAAACTGCGATCGACATGATCAATATCCCCAAGCCACTACCAACCTGCGACTTCACTCACAATCCGGGCATCAAGTCCAGCCGTATTCTCCGCTTCCTCAGGATCGCCTGCACAGTCTCGTCCCCCCATAACGCCTTGATGTCGTCCGCACAGCTCGCGAGGACCCCAGCTGTCTCGTTCTCCTCCGCCCGTCGCCTGCTTAGCTCCTTCTCCGCACGCGTATTGTCGACCGAGCTCCGTCCTGCACGCAATGTGTTCTTCCATCCCGCGTTTGACCACACGAAGAAGTCCTGCGGACGTGTCTTGCCGTTCGAGTCGTCAGACCCACTCTTCGGCGTTGGCCAGTCAGCCGCTCCCAAGCGCGCTTGCAAATCTTCCTGAACGCTCCGCAGCGGGAGAAGTCGAAGCCGGAGGAGCCTGTGCATCTCGGTGAAACGCACTGCCGTCCGGGGCCGTGGGGGGCTGGAAGACGAGGTTGCGGGCCCTGGAGACCCGTCGTCGTCGCTCGTATCGTCCGGAGAGGGGGATGCAGACATTTCTTGCCCAAGAATGTCAAGAACAGTGTTGATATTGCGCAAAAGATTCAGCTGAATGACCGTCCGCCATGCCGCCCTTTCTTCGGCCCATGCTTGCTGTGCGTATGTCAACTGGAAGTCTTTCGGGGACGTCAAGCTCGTATACGATGCAGAAGATAATCGGACCTACTTTTTAGAGTAGTAGACTTGCCTTATCAATCAAGTGCCAACATGAGTATCCATAAGTAACCATAAGACGAGAACAACGCTCACCACTCTCGCTTTGACCAAGCAGTAGAACCTTGATGGGTTTCTTCTTCTTCTTCATCGCTGCTTTCTCTTCCCTAATTTCGTCGTCAATCCTATCGCTGATTATTCGTGCTGCCTCTTCCGCTTTCAACCGTAACGTCTTCTCCTGTTCGGTTTCTCCTGGGGGCGGTGCCAGTGCTAACGTTAGGGGGTCATCGTCCGGTAAGCGTCCCATTGTCGACGGGTAGGGCCGCTCAGAGAGATGGTTGGAGGGTCAAAAGGCTATAACCACTACCGAGCCTGCTCGGGGTGAGTAGAAGAGAAAGTCAGGGACGCAGACGCTCTTGAGTAATAGTTACGGACGTATAGGCGATGGCTGATAGCGATTAATCAATCAACTTGTGGCGGGGGATGGATACGACAAGCAGGTTTCTGAGACATTTGAATGGAAGATGTTTCGAGCACCGGGTTATAAAAGAAACCAGGCGAACCAAGAACTGAAGCACCGGGCAAGGAGGCTGCCAGGTGGGCGGAATCAGTGCACCCTCCTCCGTAGCCGACGGAGGCGCCCTGCCTTTCCAGAAATTCAAATCCAGTGCAGCATCAGCCGCGTTGGGTAACCGCTGTAGTTGATAGTTGGGTCGAAGTCAGGCACTGTATTTGTACACTGCACTGCACAGCGTACATGCTGCGAGATGCCTCTCTGGAGCAAAAAGGAAAGAACATGGACAAGCAAATCGTTTCTCGGTTGTCGTTTCCTACTCTTTGCTCTCGGGGTTTGCCGGTGGCAGGTTATTTGCATGTTTAGCATGGATTGTTGGTAGATCAAGAATAAGTGATATACCAATCCTCGAAGAATCTGAATTCTTCGTCAATGTATTCTCCGGTTGTGGGACTGTGCTGCTACTTCACGACGCGTAACTGCACAGTGGGCATACGGAAGCATGGCATAGTAGCAGACACGTTGCGAACCTCTGTGGTGGGAAACACCATGTTACTAGGACGCTTGCATCATCTAAGCAATACTCGGATAGGGTGTCAAACGGCTACAGGGAAGCTTGACCGTAGCTCACACTAGAGCCGAGGGCAAGCGTTCAACAGGGGAAAGGGGCAACGATTCAGTAAGGTCGAACAGCGAAGGGTCTGCGGTATTGACAGATGCTCTGCGTGATTGATTGAGAGCTCCGTGACTCGGAGGGAAGCAGTGCATCTTTGGGTCGAATGCTACTGACTCACTCGTATAATTTGGCGGTATCAGTGGTACATCCTACAAAACTAGCGTGAAAATGATATAGCTTGAGATGCTAACACTTCCCGGAATATACTTCCGTCTCATTTGAAGCTTGAAGTACTCACAGAGCGTTCAGGTGTGACTGCTCATATGCGTCAGGCAGTGGAATCGGAACAGTCTCGGGTGCATAGGCGACAGAATCACAGATAATCAGCCTTCCCGCTGCCCGAGCCACCCTGCGAACTAGACCACCTCCTAGACTGATGTGTATGGGACGAAACTGTCACACCAGGTGTTATTGTGCGAAAAGAATCTGAGCTCCTTGGAAGCATTGGGAACGGCTACACAGCTGCGAGAGTCTCTTGGCACTGTGCACCCGACCACACTGCACAGTCGCAGCAGGGAGCGCTGTGCAATCTTGTGCAGTGAGGGCTCACATCGCCGCCACAGGAAGAGAAACGCGCAACGAAGATCGTGATCTCCAGGTACGACATATTGTGCGCCATTAGCGACGATCCTCTACGCAATCGCTAACCGACAGAAGTTTGAACTCTCGGGTGCATTCTGCGAAACCCTTCTGCCGTCCTCGCGAGCCGCCGCGTTGGCGCATCCGTGACGACCGCATATCTCCCGCACCTAATCTCGCCTCCCGAGCCCGGGTGCTCCCGCGAAGAGGCGAAGCATGACGCGAGCTCGAGGGCGGGGTTGCCGAGTGGATTAGAGAGAGGCATCATACGTACAGCCGATAAGAGGGTAGCAGAGGGTATGTAGCGAAGGTGTAAGAGGTTTTGAGTAAGTGTGGATTGAAACCTTCCTTTCACCCGAAGGAGTAGCCTGTTCTAACTTCTGCGAGGTGGATATGTCACTGCAACGTGGGAGATGCATAGTGCATTGACTCTTGGAGTAACACAAGCTACCCGAAGAACGGGAGGATCTTGATTCTTGACCACCGCAGTTGCGTGATAGTGCGTGAGTTTGAGCTACACAGTGTGTCCTTCTGTGTCGGCTGTCACCACGTCTCGGCGCCGCCTAGTACGCAGCTTTTTAAGCGGACACCACCCAAGTTCGGCTGTGAGGCTTATCAGGATAATTGCGATGTCGTGAAATCGTGAAATCGTGAGTGTCAGATTATGTAGCACAGATTAGCACACGTACCAGGTAAACACATCAGCGTCTAATCAAATGGAAAAACACATCCAGATAATCTTGACAAATAATCACCGGAGGTGTAATTGATCTCCTAAAGCTGAGAGTGTTGTCCTACGACACACCGCCTCCATGGTCACAGTGTTATGAGGACCGGACCATAGTCACTATCGAGTTCAACGCATCAGTCGTGGTACTCATAGAATCGTGGCACGTACGTTATACCAGGACATTAACTGCTTTGAACATTCCGCTGTGGAGACTCGAGACAGCGATTGTCTTATGAATTTTCATAAATATCTGTCCTATATAGCAAAAGTCGTACGTGAAATTCGGATGATGGATCATGAAAGAACAAACAGAGACTGGAACAGGGGGTTCGCCATCCCTAATACACTTCACGTTTTGTCCGCTGATCCACTGAGCTTTTATACGATAAGAGTTTTCATAGTGGACGAAACGAAGTCCGTCAGTACTTCAAGGTGTCATATTGAAACAAATGTGATGTCTGACATCTTGAGCACAGCCAAGACTACAAGCGAATACTCTCCGGAGGTCCTAGATAGCTAGCTCTGACACCTCCGGTATCTGTCATGATGAGGGTTACTATGTAAGCAATCAGTTTGTAGACTGGACAGGGTACTCACCGATCACAATTTTCTCAACGATAACTGTAGGCTCGACCATCCAGATCTATGACAGGACCATCTCAGGATAAGTGGAAACACAAGAGCTTAGAGTGCTCACGGTCAAAGTATGGGCTCCTGGGAGAACAGGGAACGCATTCACGACAGGTACGATACTATTCGCCTAAACAGCCAGTGAGTCATAAAGCAAATGATTGAGACAACTAAGATATCTACCACGAAGCCGTCTAATCCATCCCAAGCGGCTGGCTCTGAGCCAGGTACAGCAGGCGGAATAAAGTACGTCGTTTGAGGAACTTGTGAATCGACCTGGACTGCAAGCGCCACAGGACGATCGAGACCATTCGCATTTAGAGTGGGAGCAACATAGGTAGTTACACTGATGTTGCCGCCATCTTGAATGGTATTAAACGTGAAGAAATCGTACTCGCTATCAGGCCATGAGAATGATTATCAGTGAACAAGGAGGTACAGTCGGACTCACAGACTCGGTCCCGTACCGGCGGTGAAATTTTGCTCGTCGCCGCCTCGTGGCCAAGGTGTCACACCTGAGACTGTCCGTCCATAACCTGGAAGTTCGGTCCAGGTGATACCGTCTACGGACGTGTTCCTGCTTGCATGAGCCGCTTCGATGGATACGCCCCCGTCGCCTTCGACAAAACCTATTGATACGACAATGATTCAAGGTACTAAGTTCATCTATCATGCGACATACCCTTGAATCCACTGGGTAAAGTTGTATGGTTCGCTGTAAAGCCGACTGTCTGGACGAGCATTGGCTGGCCTTGGGCAGTCGCAGAGAACGTGATTGTCGCGAGCTGAGCACCCGTTATTTTGCTCCAATTAGCGGATATAAACACACGCTGTTCTGGCTGGTTGGGGCTGATGGACCCCTTCGTCGGGGATATCGTCAGCCAGGATACGTTGCTCGTGACGGTGAACGTAAAAGGGACGGGGCCACCAGCTCCGACGTCGATATATCGATCACCAAATGGTACGAACGAATCGAGACTCATGGAGGGAGGGGGACAATTGTCTCCTGCGGCGCATTGGTACTGATTGTCACCTGGCCTATAGGGTTATCAGCATTGAATATGATAACGTCAGCATTGAGAAAGATACCATGCTGCTAACGTTCCTTCCGGTACGATCCTCATCACCCCGGGAAGAGCTTGCTTCCTGGACTGCACCTTGGTGATCGGAGGCATCCTGGATGATGATGAGTGAGCACGATGAACGGCTGAAGGATACAAGTACATACGTGTTCGCCATCGGTTGCTGCCAATAGTAATACATAACGTGAGTTTGGTCCATCATATGATTCCATTTTCCTTATGACAGATTTCGTGTAAGCTCTGTGAAAAATTCACGGATTATCCGTACCATCTAGAAGGGCATGATACTCTGTCTCGATTTCGTAGTCTTGTTCAAATAGATTTTCGACTTGCGTGGCGTAAACGTTGGCACTGAGGCGGGCTTGAGATGCTCGCATGCTATTGATACCAGCCGAGATCCACATGTTCGCCAGTGTGGAAGTGGCCAGTACGGGATGATGAACCAGTTGAAAAAAGGCCGCCTGTTTCTCAGACGAGAGAGAATTATAGAGACTGGTAGAAAGGTTGAGGAGGCTTTCGAAATCCTTCAAGACGGTCTCCCCTCTGTAACCCATAGTAAGCCGCAACTTTCTAGACGGAAACGTTCAGACTACTCACTCCCTGTAATCCGTGAGGCTGTAGGTTGTAGAATTCAGTAGCTCAGGCTTCCTCCGCGCGTTGAACCTTGTCACGTTAGCAATTATAGTCGCAACTTGAGATGCTTCAGACGGTCCAACGTCGAATTCCCTTTGAGCCCAGCTAGTCACAAAGGTGTTTGCGTTACTGGGGGTCCAGATTGATGCATTCCACCCCATCGTCAAGAAAAATTCTATGTCCATCTCGTATGGCTTGAGATCGCCCACATTAACGATCCATATCTGAACGGCTTCTCTGGCGGCGGTAAGCGACATTTGCTCGTATGTCTTGATATCAGGCGGCAGAACCGTATCAACACCAAGCGTTGAGATACTACAAGTTGCATACCTTCGAGAGCTGGGTAGACTAGAAACAAGTACTTGAGCTTTTTGAATCAGGCCAAGGACACAAAACGCTTACTGTAATCCATTTATAGTCTCGAGGATCTCCCACCTACATGAATCATGTCAGAAGTGCATCATACATCAACAAAGAAGTATAGAACCCACATAATCGAACTGCAAGGTTCGTAATTCGTTAGTCACTCACATGGATGATCAACAAATGCTTAGGAAACTAACGTGGTAGTACACCCCAGCACCTCCAGTGCGATTACGCTCAGAGGGTATTGGGAAACGCCGTATATTTCCCCAACTTAAGAAAAACCAGTATTGGGTGCACATGCAAGAACGATATTGAGGGTACGTACTTGTCATCAGTCCAAAGCAGTGTGATATCGTCGGGAACGGTCATCCCGTCATCATAGTAACCTTCGACTTCCTTATCTATGGCGATGTGGTACGTGAGACGAGGCATATTCTGTTCAACCTTGATCACGTACATAGGCACCACATCTGGGGAATTGTCGTGACATTTGTCCCATTGAAGACGTTCGTCAGGATCTGGCGCTGGTCAGAGATGATCTGCTCTAACAGTGAGATGTCCTGGCCTTCCGCGAGAGGTTCTATTCAAATAATGCAAGTCAATCAGTCTGGACAATTCCGAGTAGAAGGTGCGCACCGTCACCATCTCCACGCATGCCCATTGTGTAAATGCCTTCATATGGTTTCGCGCGCTCGGCACCTACTACCCAGTAGTTATAGATGTTTTGCGCGTTTACTTCGTAATCCCAGGGGCCCGATCCAAATAGGCCCCATTCAACAGGCGTGCTCCGCATCATCGGTTCTTCATGGCTAGTGCCCATCACCACGCCCCACCAGTCAGCTAGAGGTTGGTTTTGAGGATCGTCGACGCCGAATGCGCTAGATGTCCGGGAGAAGAAAACATCAGTTGTGCCACATATTAGAGCCGTTTCTTACTGACCTGCTCCACTGGGCTGAGGACGAAGACACGAGCGTTCAAGTTAGTCTGGTTTCCTTCACGAAACCGAGCTAGAAACACGTACCTGGCCAGAGATAATTCCCCTTCATTCTCAAGATGAGCTCAAACCTAAGGAGGCGTCAGTTGTGCCTTCGGGATAAAGCAGAGAGACTCACAGCTTGGTATAAAAGAAGTGATTGAACGGTGACCCTGTGAGAGGCGCTCCAGTCCCATTGGTATATTTTGTCATAGCCCAATTTTGCAAAGCAGGCTGTTCGTCGTTGAGGAAAATCCCGCGGTACTTTACAGTTGGCGAACCGTGTGAGCATCCAGCGGAAGTGACAAAGACATTGGAATTCCTAGTAGTCGGAACGTCTGCCCACCTGTACAGGGAAGGTGTGTAAATAACCGAGTACTGCGAGACTTAGGCTCTATGGCATACCAACACCAGGGAGATACGCCTGAGGGATAATGATATGAGCATTCACATTGCAAGTAATGACTGCTCGATGTTCACCAAATTGCTCAGAGTGGTCGTACATCCCAAAAATTGTTCCTCTCTTATCCGCCCCTATGATCACGTATGCACTTTGGATACCCGGGAGAGGATTACTGATTTCTTTCGCCATGAACGCCTCCCATTTGCTTTGGACGGCAGACACGTCAAGTTTCGCATTCGCTACAACTTGATCAATAAGCGAGGACTTTCCGAGAGTACCGACAATGATAGCTGATGAAGTTCCTCTCAAGGCAGATGAAATTGAGGTAGCAGAAACAGTGACGTTCGACAAGGAAGGCTTGACACCGGTCACTTGTTGTATATCAGCCGCGAAGTCCACAGCCGTGCGTTGCACACCTGGCCAATCGTCTGCAGATAGAAGTATCGGAGTAGCCCTGCCATTGGCGACAATAGGAAACGTAGAGCCCGAATTGCGAAAGGTCACGCAAGAAGCTTGGCCTATAGCATGCACTTCGGTAGTGCATATGAGGAGGCCCAGTAGTAAGCTCCACCGCCAGAAGGATATCATGGCAGAGTCTTGCACAATCGACGAGATGATGCAGAAACAAATCACCAAGTTAAGTGATGCTGTTATATGGTCAAGACGGCGGACCGCGAACCTCATGCCGTTGAGCAAAGAGCAGCGACAAGGATTGCCTTGTGACCGTCCTGGGCTCGGTTAATTGTCGGACCGTCGAACATGCATCCGCACAAGCTCAACGCAAGTGTATACGGGACAATAATCTCGCGGGCGTAAGCTCCCAGAAGTGCTGTAGTGAGCTGAAGACGTCGACGACCTGTGACATCTATCTGATGAAGGAAACGACAGTCATCAACAGACGACTCGAACACAATGCGCAATTCACCATGTGATCGCTCAGAGGGGCGTCCTTACGAGATAGTCGAGACGTTCGGGGCGGAGGAAGCATGCCATTAGGAAGCTGGTATGATTGCGATAATTATAGTGTACAGTGTCCTATGATCGACCCTAGATGCGAAAACGGATTAGTTGACAGCTTACGCCAGGAAGAAGATGCAGCACCGCACCGTGTCTGAAAAATCCTGGAGAACTCATATATCTCGAATGAGCGACTCGTCCCGTGGCGTATTATCTACACTTCGTGCGGGAGATTCGGAGGGGCGCTTAGCCTTTAACTTCTGAGCAACGATAACGGTTCGTCGTCCGCTATAGCTTCGTTGTCTTCGTCATAATCTTCGTCCAAGAACTCGCGTGCAGGTGGACCATCATCTATTGAGAGACGGATGTTGCCTTCTCGTCTAGTCCAAGTCTGAAGCCTGACAACGACTGTCAGCTGGCTCTGGGTATGCAAGTTGGCAGAAGACGTACTGATGAGCTACTACGGTTTTTATCGATGAAGCTCTTCTCCAGAGTAAGAAGAAGGCGCAGATTGTACAAGTTGTGAAGAGGAATATGAGTGCGAAATTCCCGAGAGGCTGTGGTTTGGGTGAAACACGCGGTTCTGGACGACAGCGAATGGGGCGTTCAATAAGTTTCAGGCAGTTTCAATAGAACGTATATACCTCCAGGAGGAGCCATGTTCTTGGGTTATGATAGGATCGTGGTCAACTTCAAGGAGTGACAGTAATTTTGTGAAGGTGGGGGCAAGATTAACTCATTGCACCGGCGCTCGAGGGGCTGACGACTTATGTGCGTCTAATGCCTTATCCAGCCCCGACCGATCGCCTTGTCGATCGTACTTAATCGTTGTCAGTAGTAAGTACTGTCGTCTGCGGTAATCGTCGCCCCGCGGCGGGTTGCATCTTGATATATATCTGCTCTTCAGCAGCCTGACACTGGTCTATGCAGGCTATATTCAAGATATGTTCATTGATAGAAACGTGGCAGTCATGAAAGCCGGGAGTCATTACAAGTCGTTACATTCGTAAAGTGTCATGATGTAGTATACGTGACTTGACCTAGTCCTCAAGTTCGACATCCCCAACCTTGCAGGTCTTACACTGTGACGAGAGCCAATACGACAAGAACAAATGAGGTAGCTATGCTTGAAGTTGCTCCAATTGTCTGGAGACCCATGGAAGCACTAGTCGATGCAGTCGGCGATGGAGTAGTAATGCTACTGGTTGGTGTGACTTCCCCATCAGCGGTTGCTACACCTCCGAGGAGTGTACTGGCAATGGCACAGATGCTTTGTATACCGCTCAAAACAGACGGGAGGTCGGCTTGGGGTGCGTTGAGTACATCTGTCTGGTTGGTCTGCTCAAAACTGATTCAACGTCAGACTTATCTTAGACAGGAAGAATGAGAAGGCTACCTCTATACTCACCAATTGACACATTGCGGATAGACTGGTGAGGACAGCATACCGGGAACTGTGAATACAAAACACTTCCTGTGGTATCGTCTTACTCACCACTTTGGAATGTGTCCGTGCAAGCACATTTGATCACATCGATGAAGGCCCCAGGGTTAAAGATGATCTACGTTCCCGATATTGCTCTCAATCCTTCATGTCAGGAGCAATGATACTTGCAATACATACCATAGAGACGTTAGCCAAGACAGGAGCCGCCTGTGCACAACTGCTGATGCTACCGTAGTTCTGTGCACAAATGGGACATGATGGAGGCTGATCGGGAAAAGTAGGTCCATCTCGAATCTGCAAGGAGGTCGAACCGCCGAGTCCGATGGTGAGGGGAGAGGGAATGGCGCTTGAGACACTAGTCTGGTTTCTGACGCGCGGCCCTTGTCAAGAG
>JAAIFI010000156.1:0-70362 GCA_011032875.1 Phlebia tremellosa | reverse complement strand
ATCACGGTTGACCATGGTCCGGCAGCACTGCAGTGTAGACGTCGGTGCAATGATACATTGCAAGATGCCGAAGGACGCAACATATAGCTCGGAGTGAAACTCAGGAGGATGTCACGGATGCATCGCGGTGACTCGAATGATAAGATGGCGCTTCGGCTGGAAGGCAAACACGATCAGCGGAGACCTTTCGTCCTCCTTCGTAAGCTGAGAGAGCAGTGACGTGACTTGAGAGACATGAATAACTGGAAAATGGATGCGGGACTATCGGATTAACCCGCACGAGCAAGGTACGGAGGCGCTACTACTGTCAGCATTGATCTGAGCGCGACCTTGGTCGTCCGATGCGGCACGACTCCAGGAGAGCATTGCATGGTTGGAAGACGTATTTGGGATTGTGCACAGATTGTAAACAAGAGCAGACACTGGGATACTCCAAGCGAAGTTCCTATAGTCAAAGAAAATGACAAAAAGCTCGCTGAAGCTTCACACAAGCATAAAACGTGCCTTTATCGTCTTATAAGCGAACCGTATACCTACGCCGCCCGAACCTTTTTCATATCGCGCTATCATCTAACGATTATTCGAGAAGATGGGAGTCCGGGAGGACGAGTATTGCAAAGGCACAAGCTTTGGGGTGTCAGCAGATGCACGTGACGCAATACGCGCGAAATTTAATAGGCGCGATCCTCGCCTGTCCTCTCCGTTCATCTCTCTCTACTTTCCACCCTCTGCTCATCGTGTCTAACTGCTCAAAAATGGTTGCTACCGTCCAGAAACCCGCCCCTACCTTTAAGGCAGCCGCCATTGTTGATGGCCTCTTCAAAGACGTCTCTTTGTCTGACTTCCTGGGTCAATGGTACGTCGCGAGCGGTCTCGCCCGTGTATGCGGGGTCTAACATCATTTCATTGTCAGGGTTGTCCTCTTCTTCTACCCTATGTGAGTGTTTCGAGTCGTCGCGTGTGGCACACATTGGAACCGTGATTTTTTAGGGACTTCACCTTTGTCTGCCCCACGGAAATCCTTGCGTTCAACGATTCTCTGGAGGCGTTCAAGGAGTTGAACACCGCCGTCCTTAGTCAGTGGCATAAAGCATCATTTGTCTAGCCCTGGCTCATTATTCCTTCTAGGCGTTTCTACCGACTCGACGTACTCGCATTTCGCATGGGCCACTCAGCCCCGCAACCAGGGCGGTCTGGGTCCTGACCTCAAACTGCCGCTCATTGCGGACCGAAACCAGAAGATCTCCCGTGATTACGGCGTCCTCATTGAGGACGAGGGCATCGCGCTCCGCGGGCTCTTCATCATCGACCCCAAGGGCATCCTCCGCCAGATCACTGTCAACGACCTCCCCGTCGGCCGTTCTGTCGACGAGACCATCCGTCTCATCAAAGCATTCCAGTTCGTTGAGAAGTACGGCGAGGTTTGCCCCGCCAACTGGAAGGAGGGCGCCAAGACGATGAAGGCGGACCCCAAGGGCTCGCTTGAGTACTTCTCGGCGGTCAACACGCCCAATGGTACGGACGGTGCGAGGAAGCGCGCTCGTGTCGACTAATTCCTCCCAGACTGATGTTTCTGATCATTCTTGCTTCATCTTCTACGACCAACAGCTCACTAGGCCCTCACCATAAAATTCCCGCCCATATCGCCCGTCGTTTTAATTCCTCCTACGACCTCTTCCCACCGATAATTCGCGTTTCGGAAGGTTTCGGCATGTCGCAGTGGCGCTTTGGGACGGTTGTATTGCGCGGCTTGCTCTCAGCTTTCTCCATTTCTCTCTAGAATTGTTGTACTTGCATTAACATTAGATAGATACCATCGCATTGCCTCCAGTAGAGTCAGACACTCCCGTACCCCCGTCAGCAATCTGGCTTCAGGTCGAGTCTAGTGCTTGGTACCTGTTTTGCTTGCTTTACCTGCACCGGTGTAGACAAAAATGCCGCATCGAATATGTATATAGTGTTTTTGGACTTGCTACCCATACAAATGTATGCTTTCTTGGACACACCCTTCAACGAGCTCTAAGCTCTGGCTACAACGGAGTACTGTTATTCGTCGTGGTGCCCTGTTGCAGAATGGCAGCAATCTTTGTTTTCAACGGACAGCATGAGACTGCCGTCCTCAGCCAATTTCGTGCTCAGCTAAAAGCTGTAGTCAACATCGCGCCGTCAGTCTCTTGCACACAGCCGTAGTCAGGAATGTCACGGACCATGTTTGGAATGCCATTCGACACGGGATATGTGTGCCCGCAATTTGGGCAGATCATCGAGCCTTCGTCTATGTGGATCTAGAGCAGGAATTCCAATTGAATACTGTCGTCACGTCAATGAGAGGCAAAATATCGCGCACCTCGAGTAATACATGGTGCAGGTTCTTCAAGAACTCGTCGTCCACCATCTCTGGCATCTCCTCCGGGAGAGAGGTATCACCTAACTGTGCGGTTAAGGCAGGAGTGATGGCTACGACGGTCAACGAGAGATCGCGTTATACAAACTTGCACGACGCACCTCTCTTGCTGCATTCACCAACGCCTTCCACTCCAATCGCGGTAGGAACCCCTTGATGAAGTCCGCGTTGAACTCGGCCTCACGCAGCTCGATCGTGACATCTTTGAGGGTAAGCGGAAAATTGTTCGTTGTGCATCCTTTTGCGTGACATGCGAGTAGATTGTGGGTAATAAGCCGCACCATCGTTACGGCTTTTAAAGGGAGACTTTCCTCGTCTCAGTTACTAGTACAGTGTCAGAAATGCAGACGGAATTTGGAACTTGGAAGCAAAGCAATTTCGTTGGCGCCCATGAACGAAAAGCGTCGCCACCAAACAAGGACAAACAACCCATCTGCTCGACATTCTCAATGTTGAGGTCGTCCGTCCTCCTCATCCTTCTCCACCATCATGCCTCGACCACCATCACCCTCAATACCTGAAAAGGATTTTCTTTACAGCACTCTAAAACAAAATCTGCGTCTTGATGGACGGCTGCCACTCGAGATGCGCGAGCCGATGCTCACATTTGGTCCGGAGTTGGGTTGGGTAGAGTGTGCGATGGGAAAAACGCGGTACGTATCAAGTTATCCGCCGTTCCACCTCTTCACTCATGAGACAATTAGTGTGCTCGCTCAGGTTGATGGCAAGATGGTAAAGCCAACGCCAGAGCGGCCATTAGAGGGCATCATAACCATTCACTCGGAAATATCGCCCATGGCGTCGAGCGACTATGAACCAGGTCGGTAGGTATGTACGCATTTCCCGCCCGGGGTCACGGATGTTCATGTATGTTTGGCATATTTGCAGTCCATCAGACGAGGAAGTGACTATGACGCGCATGCTGGACAAGGTTCTGCGGCGAAGCGACGCGGTGGACAAGGAGTCCTTGTGTGTTTTGGCAGGACAACGAGTGCGTTTCTCTACGTTAATGTTAATGAATCTGGAACCAACCTCACATATCTTACATGTTTGTACTAGGTTTGGCACCTGAGACTGACCATTCATTGCCTGGCGGACGCGGGCAACCTGCTCGATTGTGCGTGTCTCGCGGGAATTGTCGCTCTGAAGCATTTCCGAAGGCCGGAAGTAGAGGTTGTGGGAGAGGAGGTGACAGTAGTACGTGATGTGCAATCTCGTTTCGATCGCGTTTACTCATGCCACTCATTAGCACCATCCATCGGAACGCGCGCCTGTACCGCTATCAATGCACCATACGCCCTACTGCTTCACCTTTGCATATTTCCCAGACCCGACAACGCAGGCAATTATCGATCCATCATACCTCGAACAACGTCTTAGTGCAGGCCTCCTTTCCGTCGCGCTGAACGCGCAGCGCGAGCTCTGTGTGGTGCAAAAAGCTGGGGGCGTTCCGCTCGCACCGGACGAGATTCTTCGCATCATCGAAGTGGCGGTGACAAAAGCGAAGGAACTTGATAAAGTGGTAGAAAAGAGACTAAAGGAAGATTGGGCGACGAGACATGTCGAGGTGCGGTAGAGGCTCGACCACAGCCGACGTGAGTCTATCGCTGTTTGTGCGCCGATACAGAGCAGTCATGGGGGCCACTGTTGCAACGTCTTCTTTACTGCGTGTCTTGCTTCTGTATTATTTTTTCTACGAACTCATTGCAACAGTGCGGTGTCCGTGTCTCACGAGAGTGCCATCCAGAGCTGCTCTCCTCGGAGCCTCCTCGTCTCGCCGCGCAAAATGAACGCGACGACTGATCTACCGAGCCGCCCGCTGGTGACCGGCGCGTCGTCGTCATGGTGTCATGTGTTCACCGAAACTAAAGCCTGGCGCATCACCGCCATCATGGGAAGGGTTCTATTAGATGCATCGGGAGCGGATGGAAGTTCACAGGTGCGAACATTTTGCGTTCAACGTTTCTACCAACACCTTCTAGCTCCCTCTTCGCTCCAACGCGAGTGGGTGGTATCCTACACGGCTTGATGCTCTGAGAGGTCGCACATCTCCTTCATCCTTATTCTTGCACTGGTCTGCACCTTTGTCAGTTTTCTTGGTGGGCCAACAACCCAGTCATGTCATTCCTTACCCGTCGCAAGCTGCATCGTCACCGCGACAATCCCCTCGCGGACAATTTCAATCTCGGTGCACTCCCAGAGGACGATACTGCGTCGCTGCAGACTCCCTCTGTGCTGCAAACACCCAGCATCAAATCGACAAATCTGCGCAAGCGTCTGTCTAGTTTCTCCCTGCTCGCTTCGACTCTGAAGAGAGGACGATCACAGTCATCGCAGCAACAGCCGCAGGCTGCTGTCGGCTTCATCTCACCCTTCCGCGCACGATCGCGCAGTCGCTCTCCGTCCCCTCCTCCGTCGCTGGAGATCCGACGGCCAAGCGGCCTAGGTCGGCGTGCAAGCGTTATCGATTTGCTATCTGGGCAGGCGAGTGACCACGCACAAAGTGTCTACGGGACGTCGGAGAGGAAACACAGCATCAGCACGCCTGAGCTCACGCTGCGTCCCAATGGCCTTCTGCAGTGGTCGCACCTCCCAGACACGAAATCTACCGCACGAACCCCTCCCAGGCTGCCCAAGCCTACCCCCATCGTCACGCGAATTCCCACAGATCTCCTCAAGACCGTGTTCTCCTTTGCGGATCTTGCGGACTTAGCGTCCGCTGCGCGTGTCTGCAAGGCGTTTGTGGAGCCCGTGCGTGTGCTCTTGTATGAGCACATTGGCCTGGTGCGTGCGGTAGACGGACGGCGTGTGGAGAAATGTGTGAGCTTGCTGGCGTCGAGGAGAGATCTAGCGGGACTCGTGCAACAGTTCGCGTGCGACGCGATTCCTCCGATGCACAACGCAGGCGGGAGAACAGCGTTCTCCGTCGTTACGTTCGCCATCGCCCTCAACAACATGCATTCGTTGTCTTCGCTCACGATACCACGCTTTGACGCCCCCCTTCTATTCCACACTACGTTCCATTTGAGCAATCTCACGGTGCTCTGCGACCGCATATCGAATGACGATATCCACGGTACATTTGACTGGTTGCGCAGCCAGCCATCATTGACCTCTCTCTCCTTCCCAAATTTGGTTCTCGAAGAGAGCAACCTCCAACTGCTCAGCACCGCAAGCAGCCAACAAGAATCACCTTCTGTCGGATCCGAACAAGATGCCATCTCACCATCGTTGTTCGCACCAGATGTGCTGCCGAAATTGGCGGAATTGCGTGGTCCTTCTTCGCTCGCGGCCGCCCTGGTCCCTGGTCGCCCTCTTACGTCCGTACAGCTTCAAATCCACTCCACGATATATGACGGACTGCGTCCCTCTGCAATCTTAGCGGGTATTGCAAAAAGTTCATCGCCCGTCACGAGGTTAGGCTTCAAAGCTTCACCACAGACCAGAGTGGATGCGCGCACCATCGAGCGCTTGCTCATGTCCGCAGGCTCAGAACTGGGAGCGCATGTGCAGACACTGGAGATTGAGTGTGCGCTGGAAGACGAGGTCCGAATTTCCCTGTGATGGTTCTTCTATCGTATCGTCTAATAGATTTTCTATTTAGGTGCTTCGCAAGCTCGTCAACGCTGTTCTGCCGCGGTATAAAACTTTGCACACGCTTCACCTACACCGAAGTAACTTCACCTTCCCATCTACACCTCCCCCGACGCCCTCTTCATCACAACTATCACCCATAACTCCGCCGTCGGAGTCATCGCCGTCACCGCTACCCTCCCCGTCCCCATCTCGGCCGACCACAGGGCTGCCACCCCGAGCAGTAGAGCGTGCCATCCTCGCATCCTGGAGCAGACATTGTGGTACCCTTCGCACCGTTATATTTCCCTCGTCAGCAGAGTGGAGCATATCTGAGACTGCTGCTGGCCAGCAAGGGACGTTCACATTTCTTGGCACGAGGAGTGCTGAGCCATGATGCATGAGACGAAAGTATATTAATCATTTATTCAACGAACACTAATTATTGAGGCAGACATAATAATGCTGTCTTCCCGTCGATACTTGAAGATACCCTCCATCTCGGACTTTCTGTATTTTACGAGTTTATTTTCCCCCATTTTTATCACTCGGGCATTGCTATGGGATTGGGATTCGCACCAATCAGATTCACACATGGCACGAGCGTCCCAGGATCTGGTTCTCACAATTGCTAAGTATAGCTCACCTGCCTGGCACCGTCGTCGAACAGGATAACGTGGAAAGCCCTCTGCCCCATGTGTTCGTTTGATTTACATCTCATAAGTTGTAATATGGAGTAGTGGTTATCACTACGACGGTCAGGCACGGCTTAATAACCGCTGAACTCGCCTTATCGAATCATTTCTTAGCATCGGCAACGGGAATATCTCGAGTGTAATCCATGGTGATGCGGTTGTACACCATGACCTCGACAGGCTGACCGGGTTTGACATTTAACAGTGACGGGGGAGCTTGGCTAGCATCCAACTCAGACATAGATAGCATGCGAGTACCTGGGCGAGGCTTACCCAGCATTTATCTGCTCAAGGAGCTTGTTATTCGCGGGGTTGTCGTAGCGCATTAGTTCGCCATCCCCGACGCTGAAGCCGTTCTTCCAGAACGTCATGGTACGAAGAACGGCGCTATTTTCTGCACATATGATATACATTAGATTGAGATACGACGCGAGATAAGAGTATAGATATACACAGACCTCCAACGCCTTCTTGGCCTTTCTCTGGCAAAGCCTCTCCACCCTGAGAACGTCCATCACCAGAGAGCCGGTCTGTGGTCGCTGCAGGTCCGTCGACTTCCCTATTTCTAAGCAACGCTAGAAGTCTGCGCACATGCCATCAAGAATCCGAGGGATGCTACCTACTCTGCGGCTCGCTTGAAAACATCTCTCACTAGCTCCACCGTGGCACCGGGAAGTGCAGGTGTACTGCTGCGCGCGGCATTCCGGTTCTGTATCGACGCGCCACTGAGCAGGTTGGGTAGTGAGTACCGCAGATATGTAGATCATTGCCCTCTTATTACATGTGCTAGTATGTGAACAGGAGATGCGTACATACCTGGACGAAGACGAGTTTATCTGCTTCATCTCGGGCGCGATCGAGCTGTTCCCCGTGGCCTTGTTCCCGTCATTGTTGCCCGGCATCTTTGTATATTCAGCTTATGGGTACGCTGTTAGTGCCTGAAATAACACCGTCGGCAGCGAGCACAGGGTGTTTGTAGGGGATGATGGCGGTCCTGTCCAAGGAATCGGTAGGCCATGCAAGCGCTTGGAACCATGTCAACGTCCTCTGGATTGTTCAAACGCCAACTAGTGTGGTCCTACAATTGTTTTAAAATGAGAAACGCGTTTGAAGCGCGATGCAAAGTAACAAGCACGTACTTACAAGTTGTAGACATGAACTTGCCCTCGTTAGAACATCGCAACTTTGTTGGGTGAGGCGCTTGTCGTTCGGGTATTGCCGAAGTCTAGAAGTTTAGAGTAGACGGTCCCGGGCAATCATACACGATGACCTTGACTACGACGATGACTGGCAAGTAACTGAGACTCACAATTGTAGGGGCTAAGATAGCAGATACTCTAGTTCTAACGGTATCACGAAACTATCGTATGTTCGAGCAGATTCCTGCACACCGGGTCTTGGAAAACATCAACTGGTTAGCGTGCGTCTCCGGCTTTGCATACGAGTCCGATTCCGAATCCTCATGCATCGTATCCAGCACGACGGGCGACACTCACGCTAATGGTTGTGAAGACTTGGGGTGGGAATCTGGACGAGACACCGATGCAGGTTTGGGAGGCGCATCTGTCGCGATGTCATCTGTCCGCAGGCCGCTCGCATGCTCGAACGTTGTTCTTTTCCCACTCGGAGCCCGGAACATCACTTCTGTTGGCGTAATGAGCGTGAATATCCCTGTGAGTGTCTCCTCGGCTGATGATAACCTGGCCAAATCTTGTTTCTGCGCTCATGTTCTATAATTACCTCATTCCTGTGAAAGCTTCAGCAAATTCTTGTCTTTCATAGTCTTGGGCTATACCAGTCCTATGGTACACTCCCGCCAACATTTTACGGCAAAGGCGTACAATCCCAAGGCATGTACTTCCTTCAATGCTCTTACCGTGGCGTTGACCCATCTAAAAGCTCCAATGCTGGATTGGACGACACAGCGGTGCAGTGTCGCGAACATGAACCAGATCCAAGTTAGGCCCAGAACATAGCTCTACGGTATGTGGCCATCTAATCATGTTACACTGCCGTTATGACGACGCTAATTGGCAGAACCTCTCTGTGAATTTTTTTGGGTACCGAAGGAATGGATCTGCAGCGATTAGCCCTATACACCGAAGGAGTGGATATGTATGTGTGTGCTCTGCGACTCGGGGCCTCATGCATAGCCTCCCGTATTTCCAAAACGTGTCCATTTCTCCCCATCATTACGCTCCATATCCTCTCCCGAAACCAAAACGCCGCCTATCTTTACGGTCAACTAGGCACAACATGGACGAAAATTTGTTCTCTCCTCCCAGGGGCGCGTTGGACGCATGTCGAGCAACCCAGAGGACGGGGCCCATCCACAAAATCGTAAGACGCCACCCACAGTCCTGTGAGCTCGTGAAACCAAGTCCTCTTCATTGGTGCGGACATTTGAACAATGCTGAGGCTATTCCCCGGCTTTGACGAGCGGTCCAGTGAATCCACCCTGTCCGGTACCGTGCAAGACCACTCACACCCCTGCGAGCCTCGGGAAACAACAACTCATCTTCGGCTTCAATACCTTGTTCGGTAGTCGAAGTCGTTTACGTCTGCGAGGTATAAAAGCTGGCCTACAGAGGGCCGTTTTTGCAGCAGACCAACGAGTTTCTCCACTCGCCACTCTCCTCAGGACAACGAGTTCTCTTGCTCGTCGACAACATTCCAATGGCTTTCACCACCCTCATCGCCTTTGTTGCCCTCGCTGCGCTCTCGCAGGCAACTCCCCTCAAACGGGCTGTCTGCTCGGATGGCACTCGTGTCACCAACGAGGCTTGCTGTGCATTCATTCCTGTACGTACATTTGTTAGGAGAACTCGTTTGTCCAATTATGACGTGAATCGTGCTCTTCCAGCTTGCCGATGATTTGCAGAACATGATCCTCCAGAATGACTGTGGCGAAGATTGTGAGCGACAGTTCACTACTCAGTCTGCACGATATATTGATATTTGATCCCTAGCTCATGAGGTCATTCGCTTGACATTCCGTAAGTATACGATAGCAGGCCAGAATCTGAAAAAAACCTAATGATACACCATCTTAGACGATGCTATTGCTATCAGTCGCAAGCAAGGTCCTAGCGCGTACGTTCTATCCCTTGTTTTATTTACAGAGAGCGCGAAAAGCTGACACTTCGAATATCTGCAGTGGCGGTGGAGCCGATGGATCCATGCTCCTCTTCCCGACTATCGAGCCCAACTTCGTGGCCAACAACGGTATCGACGACAGTGTTAACAACTTGATCCCGTTCATGGCCTTGCACCCCACGATCAGCGCTGCCGACATAGTCCAGTTCGCAGGCACCGTCGCTCTTTCTAACTGCCCTGTACGTTTGCTCCTTGTCGTGATGGTTGGTTGTTTATAATTGCAATCATAGGGTGCTCCTCGGCTCGAGTTCATGGCTGGACGCCCCAACACCACGATCCCCGCAGCCGATGGCCTGATCCCCGAGCCTCAGGACAGCGTGACCAGTATTCTCGAGCGTTTCGAAGATGCGGGTGGATTTACTCCATTCGAGGTTGTCTCTCTCCTGGCTTCCCACTCCATCGCCCGTGCGGACAAGGTCGATTTATCAATCGATGCCGCCCCCTTCGACTCTGTCAGTCCGGTTTTATATCGTTGTTCGTCATATCAGCTGAACGTTGTGTGTCATTGTAGACTCCGTTCGTCTTCGACACTCAGGTGTTCCTTGAAGTGCTGCTCAAGGGTGTAGGCGTCCCCGGAACTGAGGGCAACCTTGGTGAGGTCCTGTCCCCACTCCCGTTGACCCAGGGCACCGACACTGGCGAGCTCCGGCTGCAGTCCGACTTTGCCTTGGCCCGCGACGATCGCACTGCTTGCTTCTGGCAGAGCTTCGTCAACGAGCAGGAGTTCATGGCTGCGAGCTTCAAGTCTGCCATGTCCAAGCTGGCCATCCTCGGACACAAGCGCGAGGACCTCATTGACTGCTCTGACGTTGTTCCCGTTCCCAAGCCCGCCGTCAAGAAGCCCGCGTCGTTCCCCGCCACAACTGGCCCGAAGGACCTCGAGCTCACTTGCAAGGCTCTCAGGTTCCCGACACTGACCGTTGACCGTAAGTGTGCTTCGTGGACGACTGTGAATCATGTCTGACTTCGTCGTTCTTTGCGACAGCCGGTGCTACCGAGACGTTGATTCCTCACTGCTCAGACGGCGCCATGAACTGCACCACCGTTCAGTTCACTGGCCCGGCCAGGAAGTAGAATCTCGGGGAGTTATACACCCCTTTCCGCACAGCATCTCTATATCTTTCGTTCGAGTGCGTTCTGAATTTCCTACCATGGTGTATCAGTAGAACATGCAATATTTTGTCTCACTCTGTCGTATGGCCTGAATGACGCTTATCATGAGGATTCCAGCTGAGCTAAGTGTTAATTCTATATCTGTACTACACACACGGAATCGCGTCTTCGTTTTTCCCTATTACTCTTCACTCAACCCGACAGCCTTCGACTGAGTTCTCACGACGAGATGCTGACAGATTTATGTTAGTCAATTAGTCACAGTTTGGAACAAGTCGTTTCTCAATCCGTCTTCCTATCGTTACGAATCGCAAAGATGACAGCCGACGACAACCGGAGGTTTCGCGTCGTTTACCCATAATCAAAACTGGTATATGCCGCTGTTGACACTGGACAACGAATACACGGTCCAGGTGATACATACGAGCATGTGCTGGCGGGCGCTGTCGACGAAGCCCATCATGATACAAGTGGTAGCTGGGAACACACTCTGGTCCTGTCATACAGTGTCAAACTATGATCATATGCTGTCTATCGCAAACATGCACGTTGATTGCAGTAGGGGGCAAACAAACATGGCATTGCCTAACTCCAGGTTCGAAATACTGGACGAAGAGATATCACGCAATCACTCGACATGTTCTGATGTGACGACTCCTTCCACCTCATAGCTAGTACGACACTCTTGGAACCGAAGTGAATCCACAGGTAATTCTTGTTCCAACTATACTTCCGCTTGTGTTTACTTCTGCAGTGCCTTGTGCCTTTCAAGTTGCTCGGCCTGCGACAACTCTCGAGTCGTTCGAAAGCATAAAATCCCCCCTCTCTCCTCCCTCTCCAGTGGTCACTGCAGCGAACTCCGCCTGTTGACGCGTTGTACGACATCTTCGGAAAGAAGTAGTTGTCATCCCTGTCGAAAACGTACTGATAAGCTGGCCGAGCTGTCAATGCTATACGAGCATTTTCTGCCTCGGAATCGGTTTTTGTTCGCACCAAAAACGGCCGTGTCATTTCTCGCGGCCCTGTGGACACCGCGAAGCATCTTTGGAAGCTTAAAATCTGATACAGTATGAGCTGGTATCAAGCGGACAATAACCACGGTTCACCCGCCTACGTTTCGGGCGACACACCTCGGCGATAACACAAGGTAGTGCCTACATAAGTACAGACAACTCAAAGCTCCGCCAAAGTATTGGGTACTATGGTTTACGGACTACTGAGATGAAGATAGAAAGTAATATGTTGGATAGTCCGTTCGCCTTTTCGACGGTTCATACACTCACTTCGAGGGACAACTTTGCGATACGGGCACGTCAAAAGGTCCGGCGATCGATGATCACTCAAAGTGAGGTATGACTTCGATGGTGACCAGTTGCTTTCAACCAACAGACTCCGTAGAATCTGTCGTTGACAATCACATCCAGAAAACGCCAGTGGGCCGGTGTACGTTATTAACAGAAGAATCTCAAGGATTGCTCATTGGGAAGCATATTTGGGTTCACCTGATCATTTATTCAGCAAGTACGTCCGATACCTGACTGCTGGTCATGCTTACCTCTAAAATATGTCAACTTGTACACAAACTGTAGAGAATTGATGTCTGCATCGGCACGCCATTGAGTATACAAATATCATCATAGACGTCCAATGTCGCAGTCTAGAGTGGAAAGTCGTCCGCATGATGAGGCACAGAACTCACCTGCCACGACATCCGTGGATCCGTTCGGAGGATTGCACTGTTCACAAAGGTCGATGCGTTAATGAGTTCGTGGGAAATTTGCGAACACGATACGGTTAAAAGGACAAGCAGTCCTAGACAGACAGACAGACACCACCTCCGTCTTGACCAGTCAGCTCAGTTGAACACATATCGAATCGGTACATACCATGAAGTTCTCTGTCATCACCTCCATCGTGCTCTGCGCCTTCACCTGGTATGCAGCGGCATCGCCAGTGGCGGAGTCCGAGGTTACAGGTACGTAGAATCTGTCTAGATGAACGTTGGTGGCTCTAACATTGAACCTATGAAGGTCCCGGAGAAGATACCACTGACAGTGTCAACATTGGCTCTAGTTATCACGGTGTTCCTCCCGAGCAGCCTTGAATGACGCGTAAGAGCCTAATTCCGTCGTTGAGAATATTTACCAAACCTTTTATTCATGGCTCAGACTGTATCCTAGATCGCT
The DNA here is from genome assembly GCA_011032875.1 of Phlebia tremellosa. Classification (NCBI taxonomy): domain Eukaryota; kingdom Fungi; phylum Basidiomycota; class Agaricomycetes; order Polyporales; family Meruliaceae; genus Phlebia; species Phlebia tremellosa. The sequence goes on along the minus strand of JAAIFI010000156.1, from coordinate 57,235 downwards.
ATATGCGCTCACATTGTCCCTACTGAAGAATGGCTCATCCTGGTGATATATAGAGACGAGTTGTGTCAATATTTCAGTAAATCATATGTGAACCGGTCGCACCTATCATGAAAGTTGGAGTAAAGTCTGAGATACTTCAACTCGTGTCAGTTGCAAGTAACAGTACCTACTACCCGGAGATGTTCTCACTTGACTCTTGAGCGCAGTGATCACTGCTGGTACTGGTAAGTACTACAGGTACTTAAAGTTACTGCCAGAAGTGATACTTGAATGTTCGGCGTATGCCGATGAGTCGGATTTGATCCGTGTCATCCTGTACTCTTTCTTTTCCGGCTCTTGTTCGACGGTTGTTCGACCGTTGTCACCAGCCAGTAGTATCTCTCTGAAGGCTCTAGCTGATTTCTATAAACTTGCCTGAACAACATTTGGCGTCTCGGACTCGTAGTTTGCTTGCAGGGGCATGGCTTGTGCATCACACGATTATGATTTGGAGCCTTTGCAACAAGATGCAGAGATTAGGTTCGATGTCGAGGAGAGTTCAGCATGCGTGTATATCGTGTGAGGTATGATTCTTACTGCCTGTATCACTGACTTGTGCTTGTATTTGATCAACTCGCAAGATGACATTGCCGATGAAGTGGCAAACGACAAGTTATATCCAAGTGTTGCGAGTCTGTCATGCACCGAGTACTGGATATCGCGGTATCCTCATTGCTCCTTCGCGAATATCCCGAAAACTTATTGGATAGCTCTCCGTCCTGGTTCATCAGTATGTTGCGCTGTCGTCTTGCCTGTCACACCATTGACAGGATGTCGTCTTCCGTCGGAGGAAATGGCTCATGCATCTCGCAGGTGCGCGTGCATCGACTCGTTAACCTGGAATTGAATACTCTCAATCTGTATCAAGGTCGACCGCAATGGCCGCATGCGACCCTCCGGGACTCCTGCCGAAGTCTCATCATCGTGAGGTTGAGATATGCATAGCCACCTTATGTACGCATCTATCAATCTGGATTCTTGTTCTTGTTCAATGGATATGATTTCACCATGCCCTTCATGATCTCGAAGGCGAGAGTTTTGTGCCCCCGCTCCTCCTTGTAGAACCTCCACCATCGCCTGGTGCGTCGGGTGGTAGACTCAACGTCCTCGCAATGTCGGTTAATACTACAGTATCACATATCAGCCCCGTACTGGCGTACGTTCCCGGGATGATATGGTTCGAAGGTACCACGGAGGACGAGTCGTTGGTGAGTAATCCAGAGATTGGTGTTGAGCCTATATCTCATCTCTGCGTTCGAACACAGGCAGGATACTGGGGCGACGGTTACCATGCCACAAATTCAAGTCAGGGAGAAGGACGAGTTTTGTTTCAATGGTTCGGCACAGGTAAGTTCACGGTGACTTCCCCGGCGACTACGACCAACACTCACATTCATACCTTTGGTTTTAGATGTCTGGTGAATACGGGACGAGGCGTGTTCGTCTGTCGATAATCTGAGTTTATTTTGCAGGATCTATGGCGGATATCGGGAACGGCTTGGCCCATACAAGGTAGTTGTAGATGGGAGGAACACATATAGCTTCGATGGCTTTCACGAAGGAGATCCAGAGAGTTTCGATGCTGTGCTGTTCAATAGCACGAATTTATCTGTCGATAACCACCAGCTAGAGATTATCAACATGGGGAATGGCACGCAACCGACTGTACTGGATATCAGTCATGTAAGCGTTACCATGCATCCTTGTCTCTGCTGGCTGAAACTCCCTTGGCAGGTCGTGTATCAGAGTGACTCCGTCGACACCACGACAATTTCCTCGTCCGATGCATCATGCACGTGGGGTCCAAACATGCCCGGCCAATCCGTGTGGGCCGTTGATTCAAACTTTCGGTAAGCACAGTTAGACCGAGGATGGCTTACATCCATATTGATTACGTGCCACCAGTACGACCAATCATCCCCTTGGCAACATGGAGCTCAACTTCACAGTGCGTATTTCGATCTTGTTCGTGTTTGGATCAGTCATAAATGACGACTCGACAGGGTACGATACAGCTCCTCTCATCCTTGGAAGATGCATACGAATTTATGTAGGTACGGGAATTGCTCTCTACGGCTTGACGGGGGCCAACAATTCCCCATATACCATTTTCGTCGATGGGATCGTAGTGCAAACCTTTACGCCCAATAGTCAAATGGTACCCTCAACGAACGATACGCAACTGCTGTTCGTGCGGAACGATTTGGTGCAGGGTGATCACACTCTTTTGATAAGAAACAACCCATTCGCCTCAAATCAACTCGAGCCGACTACTCTCGATATACATCATGCAGTAGTGTATGCTGCAAGTGACAAATCAAACTCTGGGTACGCTCGCTTGTTTCTGTTGCCTCTGCGCGCCTCATCCTATGTCTTGCCAGAACGCAAATTACTTCAGTGCGGTAAGTCTTCATTATCTTCTTTGTCTCGGAGATTATTAAGAGGCCTATGTTAGATACGCCGATATCCTTGGGGGAAGTATCGTTGGCGGACTTCTGTTGATCTTCTTCGGTCTTTCATGTTGGTTCTGTATTCGTCGCAAGCGCAGACGTGAACAGAAGCTTGGCAGCCTTCGTCGTCCTCGGCCTTTCGACCTCTTCTCAGAGCCGTCCGGACACGTATGGAGCACATCCGTTGGATCGCGCAGAACTAGCACAGACGCACTGATACCGACTTCGCAGTTCAACCCGGTCGTGAACGGGCCAACATCACCAGGTTCGCCTACGTGCGTGGCAGACAGCTCCGAGCCACCAACTCCAGTTCCATTCCCTAACGGTGACCCAAAACATCGCACTCGAAGGCCGCGCCCCCGCCCGATTACTCTTTCACCGCCGCCCCGTGACGAATACCAGCTTGCTGTCCCTCCACCAGCACATTCGCCTCCTTCTGGAGTTATGGTTTGGCCCGATAGCCAACTCCCCCCGCCTTATCGCATGGCCTTGCACTAAAGTCGTCTTGGAGATATTGGATTCAGACACTGGATAGCAATTTCGTTGTTTCTAACGCGGGCGTTGTGGGCTATCATCTTTGTTATCTCTAGAACTGCAGACTCATTGTCACTGTAGATGTCATCCAGGACTCTTGGCTACGTAATGACGCAGAGGACACTAAATGTTATTTTGGCGCATATCCTTACACTTGACGATCCATTCGGGCACCCTGCGATAATCACACCCTCGCTACGAGCAGAAGGCGTATTGTAATTTCCAAAAGGAAAGGCATCTGACGCGGAAGCGAACGCGGCCTTCTAGCAATCAAAGTTGAACTCTGTATGGCGTCCTTGACGACCCTTTCTTTATCTCTCCCGTCTTGAGAGAACTTTGGATACTAAAGTTTTCTAGACACTTTGGTCATGGCCGATCTCATAAAATCTATCCGCGAACATTATGGCTTCGACATAGACGTTGTGGATGCGAAAGCACGCCAAGCAATCTGCAACTTGACGGAAAACATGGAACAGGCTGTACGAAGGTGAGCGCTGAGATGGTGCAATTGTGACCAGATACTCTTCCTCATTTTTGGTTAGCCTTTCCGAAGATCTATACAGTAAGGATACGCATTTCATTCTCGAATTCGTTCAGAACGCAGACGACAATGCGTATCTCGATGATGTTGAACCGCGTATAATCTTCGATCTACATAAAGATCGTATGATTATCTCCTGCAACGAAAACGGCTTCTCGGCGGAAGATATTCGAGCGGTTTGTAGTGTTGGTAGAAGCACCAAGAAGAATAAAATTGGGTATATCGGTGAGTCATATATATATCAGATCTAGCGAAATAAGTGTGTAAACTCATCCGTATGCACTCCGGCAGGTGAAAAAGGTATCGGTAGGTCTTCAGGTCTTCTTAGATTCCCTTCACGTCATCATATGCTATCGCAGGGTTCAAATCTGTGTTCAAAGTTGCGAATGCCGTGTACATCTCGTCGAAGGAATATACCTTCAAGTTCGACAAGGAGCAGCAATTGGGCATGATAATCCCGATCTGGCAAACCGATTACCCTGTAAAATCGGGATGGACCACGTTTCACCTACATCTTTCTCCATCCGCCAATCTCGATGTTCTTTCGTCACGTCTGAACGACATCCAACCGTCCCTTCTACTGTTTTTGCGCAGAATCCGCCATATCCAAGTCAAGGTCAACGGAATTGCTCATCGGTATCGGCGCTCAGACGACCTTTCGAACTCTATAACAAGCATCGAGTACGATGGAACAGCGTCTCAGTACCTCGTCGTCAAATATACCGCAAAGATTGACATACAGGAGCCCAAAAGAGAGGGAATCGAGGAGAGTGAGATTGTACTCGCGTTCCCTGTGGAATCCCAGGGGAAACCGATGGTCCAAGATCAGGCTATACATGCGTTTATGCCCATCAGGATCTACCCCATCCCGGTGAGCGTTTTCTCGGTTCTGATTAACATCTCAGTCTTTCTCATCAACTCGGGCGTATTTCAGTTTATTGTTCAAGGCGATTTTCTCTTGGCCTCCAACCGAGAGGATATCCTCGTCGACAGCAAATGGAATGCTGCACTCCGCGCGGCAATTGCCTTCGCCTTTCGTAAAGCGGTGCAAGATCACTTCCGCAAGCACGCTGGACTCATATACGACTGGCTCCGGTATATACCTACAGCCACATCAGATGTCTTCGTAGGAAACCTCAGACAGTCGATAACCAGAGACCTGGCTGCACACGATTGCCTTCTTTGTGTGGATGAAGTGTATCGGAAGCCGTCCGAAGTTATCGTACTGGGGCCGGAATTCAGGGATGCAGAAGGAGCCCCACTCATCCCGATACAGTATATTCCTGGAAAACATTATATCTCTCCTCATTATGATGTTTGTAGAGATGACAAGACTCTTCGACAGCTAGGCGCTACTTATATGGACGTCTTCGCTCTGGTGGCAGGTTTGAAAGGCATGCATGGGGATGGAGCGATCACGCAAAAGGACCTCAAATGGACCGATACTATCTGTGGCATTTTGCTTACTCGTTTACGCCAGCTCTCTGGAAAGACTCGCCGCAAATTCTCGAATCTACTGAAGCAATTTCCTCTCGTCCCCCTCGTTGACGGTAAACGGGTGGGTGCTGAGCAATCCAAGCTATTATTTGACAGGAAGCTCGTTGGAATACCCAAGGATCTTGGCATCCATCTCGTCCAAGATCTCCCGCGAACCTCGTCACACTACAGCCTGCTCACGGCGCTGGGGATTCAAGAAGCTGAACCATCTTACATCGCCGGCTGCATTGCAGAGCTCCACCGCACCTCTATCGGCCACACACATCTATCCGACCTACCGTCTCATGCTTTCTATCTTTTCAGCCATGACTCCAGCACTTCGCCGCCCCAGCTCTATGTTCTCACTCGTGATGGTGCTTCAGCGCTGTCTACAGAGGTATATCTTGATCATGAAGCGGGTTCGGCGATGAAGACTTTCATTACCCTCGGAAAGGCCAAAGTATTACATGAGGATTATCACAAGCAGGGTACCCCGTCATCCCGTAACAAATTTATGCGCTTCCTCCCAAACAATTTAGGTATCAACACGAGTCCACGAGTCATTGACGGCGATCTGTCACCCGAACTTCGGACGTTCGTTCAACGCGCTGATACTACCGCATTTTTGGCTGTTATGAAGACTCTTTGGTCCTCCATGAAGGACAAACTTGGTCGGGAAGGTTTGAAGAGGTTGAGGGCTGTTGTCGTTACGTGCTCCGGTGGAGCACGGCGACGTATCGATACTACATTTGTGAAACGGGACGAACTTGAACAGCTGCAAGGCACGCCCTTTCTGCCACTTGACGATCCATCCAATCCTTCTTGGGATTTTCTAGCGAATCTGGGTGTTTCACTCACCCTCGATGCTTCATGCTACCTACAACAGCTTCGCCAGATCGCACAAGCGGGCGGTCAGCCGATGATAGAAAGTTTGCAAAATCTGTACCATCGACTGGAGACCCGTTTTGACGACGGAAAGGGAGCTATGATACGGTGGGTCGATACCCCATGGTGTTGCATTTATCTTGCATACTGAGTTTTGTTCGATCTCAGGGAGGCATTCAGGACAGAGTGCTTGATTTATGTACCTCCTGGAGTTGCCTATGTAGGCCCGTTTGAGCGGGATAGGTGGATATCATCCGTTCATGCGGTACGGGGTGGTCCTCTCTCTATGCAGACCAGGCTTAATATTTCACATGCTTATCCGACGCTGGAACATTTCTTCCATGGTCGACTCGGAGTTGTTGAATGTCCAAGCAATATTCTTGTAGAAGAATGGAAAACCACGCTGGGACAAGGAGGCAGCATCCCGCCTACACGAGTTAGCTCCCTTCTGAGCGACGTCTGCGACGTCATCTCAAATGGTGGACGGAGCGACAATCTCTCAAACTGGCTCGCAGAATTATCAGCCTTGGCGATATTCCCCGTCCGCACCTCCACAGGGAATCTCGTTCAAAAATGCATAACCGACGATTTCTTTATCCCAGACGACAGCGGAGAACTCTCAAAGCTTTTCGCAGATAGTTGCGATGTTCTACATACACCGGCAGAGCTACCGTTCCACCGACTCAAACCTTTATTGGAATCGACGGGATTTATAACTCACGTCATGAAGCTGGAGAACGCTGTGAAGGTCGAAACCACAACCACAGGCACTGTTCTTTACCTAGAGCAGGAGTCTAACGAGTTTTCCTCTCGCCTCAGGTACATCGAACGGTGAGAGATGATTCTTTGGAGCCTGATGCATGATTTGCTGCTGATTGGACAAACTAGGTTGCTCAAAGCTTCTGCAAGTTCTGGGAATCGTCTTCCTGCCCGAGGACGGGTGCAAAGGGTCGATACCATACGCTCCATATATACGTTGAACGGGATCGAGCGAATCAAAAGTCGTCCTCTCACCGTGAAGATCAACGAAGACTGCAATTTATTCGACGTACATGTCAGCGAAAGTTGTCAGAAGGATACGTACCCGCTCTATCTAGCCGAAGGCGTGTCCAAAGCGCTTCCTCAGTTGACCATGGGCGATCTCTTAATCGTATTCTCGTCTCCGCCCTCCATTGTGGACAAATATATGGAGCGGAAAGGTATACAAGATCTCCCTCCTTCTCACATGGACTCGCCAGCTGGTACTCAGGAAGAAAAGCTGACTGCCATCAGAGAACTCGCTCAAGGTGCAACGCTGAAAGATGCCGAAAGGTCTTCTCATCAGCAAGGACCAGCTATGTCTGTGAAGAGTCAAGCAAGACCCTCGTTAGATCGATCCGCAGCTGTTAACGTGATGGTAGAGGACAATCTGGATACGATACTTCAGATGACATTCGACCAACCCTCCGAGTCAGATCAACTTTCAGTCATCGCACCAGCATCTTCTCTCAATGGCGATCGTAACGGAATTCCAATTCCAGCAGTCACAGACTTCGACATGCAAGAACGCGACAGCACACACCGCACGTCCCGTCGAAGATCCCGACCTGCAACGGCTCCGCGTTCTGATCGCCCCCAAAAGAAGAGGCGTATCACTCTCGCGGAAGATACCAGCGGCAGTTGTGAGGATGGGGGACAATCCATCGACGTCCTCAATCTTCCCTCCTTGAACAACGTCCTGCACGGGCAGCAAGAAGACGATCCCACTGTGCGTGAAGCAGCAACGGGGATTCTTGGAGAGTTTTTTGTGAGTGATTACATGATAAACACTAGATTCAGTCGCTGATCAGACTGCTGTAGATGTTCAAGGTGTTCAAAGACAAGCTGCGATTGCCTCAGTTTGACGAGAAGAACTGGACAAGCAAGCTTCGTGTCCTCGTACCAGGCTTCGAGGAGTATACCGATGAAGCTCTAGCAGACTTCACGTATCAGGACTCGGAGGGCGTCCTGACCAAGGAGATTTTCGGGAATTCACAATATGAATCCTGGAAAGGCAGATGGCCTACCTATCATATCGAAGTGAAGTCTACTACCAACACTCTTACCACACCCTTCCACCTGAGCAAAGCACAGCTCAAAACGGTCAGTTTTTTTGTGTTATACGAGGACGTCAATTTACTGACCCCCTCATCAGGCATCTGCCATGTCTCATCGCGACACGGACTTGGTACCAGGCGATATGTATATTCTTGCACGTGTCTGGTCCGTCCTTTCAGGCGACAATATCACCTTCAAGCTGTACGCGGATCCGCATCGCCTCTTGTATGACGGCAGCTTGGAGATCACATCTGGTGTGGAGATGGTCGCTGATGTCTAATATCAACACGGACGTGGGGCTGGGTAATGTGCTTGAAAACTAGAACAATTTTCAGTGGCTTAGTAAAGAGACCTGGAATAATGAGAGAAATATATGATGTACTATGTTGGAGAATAGTACTCACCGCATCGCACTTCTATCGCCCCCCACCCCGTCCCGACCGGGTGAGCGCAACCCCGACGCTTTTCCTGCTGAAGATTTACTGCGCTCCGGCCTCTCAACGCGAGATGCCATGATAATTGGTCATAATTGTATCACTCCAAGGAGTACATCGAACATACAACTCCCGTCACGATGGTGGTAAATCACCCTCGCTATAAGCGTACACGACTGAAGGTCTTCAACACTGTATGCTAGAATATAATGCTACAGGGGTATATCTCACGAAAATCAGGAACTACAGAGACTAGGCAAACACTACAAAAGAAATTACTTGCGAGGACGCAGCCTCGCCCGCATGTCGCTGAACACCTGCTGTACACGTTGCGATTTGCCGCGAGTCTTGCGCTTGGACGTCTTCTCTTCTCCTGAAGCTGGTTCAGGTGTATCGGCAGGTTCCTCGTCGCTGCCGTCGTCTGGCTGTCTGAATGGCATCTCAGGGGTAAGAGCCGTTTTGATGGTGTCCCGAGTGAGTGTTCCTCCAAGAGTCTCCGCATCCCACGGTTCTAGGTCCAGTGCTAGTCCGCGGAGCTTCCTCTCATGAGCGGCATCGGAATGGTCGTCTGAAAGACGACGAGAGGTCTTGATCAGTCTCATCCACGCGACAAACCGTAGTTCGAGGCACGCCACAGCCGGAGGCAAGAGGGGCAATTTCGCTAGACCTTCCTGAATCCTCGCCGCCTGTACCTATATCTGACTGGAAGCTGAACCTTCATTTGCCTGCGCCGGATGTGGCACCGGTCAGTCACGGCTCCTTCCTTGTCGGCCTCTTAACAACGCCGCCTCACTGACAGTCCCTCGAACATGAGAGATCTCGCCGCTTCACTGCCCCGGAGTCCGTATGAGGAGCTAAGGATGGACATCTACAAATCTGCGGAGTAGATTCTTGATCTAGCTTTCGGGCGCTGGCCCGAACAGCTTGACGAATAATTCATCACCTCTTGGGCCATGCAAACAATTTGATGGAGTCGAGTGCAAGTTACTTACCTTTCACTCCTGTCAGCGCATCCACGAAGTTCGACAGACATCCTACATTGATTGGACACACATCAAGGCACGATATCAAAGACCTGGCCTGCGGCCTGTAGTTCTCTGATGGGTTCACATGTTCTTGAGGTAAGTGATCTAAACAGTTTTTGTTATGGTGCTACGCTCTAAGCTACTACTTAAAAACGCAGGTAGATATTCATGTCTTGCGATCAACTTGTCTTCGTTGTCGCATTCTACTCACCTACGTCCCTACAAACCTAGGATGACCGGCTTCACTGCCACACGTTCGACACCGCCTGATTGATCTCACGAATTTGGACGATTGGGGTGAGATTCAGGTAATATTGAAACAACGGCTAATCTTGCAGGTCAGGAGCGAGGGAGGGATCGAGAATGAACCGGATCTCATCTTTGTCAGTTGATGACCCTTACCTGTCAAAATACATCGCTTTCGCCGCGTCCAACTGCGCCACCGATCGAGTGGAATGAGTCTTATTTACTCTGGAAATTCTCCTTCCTTTTGGAATGTGGACTAGAGGTACGCCGTGGGGTGGAGCACTAAACGAAAAGTATAAAAGCACCTCGAAATTGTCGGTGAAGATGCAGCAGACAGTTCGTCCTCGAACCGAAGCAAATACCCTCGTTCAAGCCTTACTTTATCTCACACTTCGCTCATAATGTTCATTCGCTTTGCTTCATTCGCCGTCTCTTGCAGCCTCCTTCTCGCAGCGGCAGAAGCTCGCAATATCGACGCGGTCCCCGAGCGTCGCGATTGCACCGGCTGGTCAGGCATTCTCTCCGCACCTTGGTTCATCCCAGGGTTCGGCGACTGCAAGTGCCCCCTCGACAACGACGGGGGAAAAGGCGTCGTCATCAACCGGTACAAGGGCTACCAATGCGGCTACCCCCAGGGTCCGTGTACCTGGGACGCCAAGGTACGATAGCTCCCAGTCACGAAAGCTACTCCATTCTGATTCCTACCGACGCGTCGACACAGACCGGTCAACTGGAGAATGCTCAGCAGGCAAACTGCCCGTGGCAAGCCCCTCCGTGGGCGCCCGCCGACGGCCCGTGCATCTGCCCTAGAGACAACACTGGCGAGCACGGCATACTTCTCAACAGCTTCGACGGCTACCAATGTGCTTTCCCGAACGGCGCATGCACTTGGAGCGACGTGCGTATTGACTGTACACTTTATCGTGCAGATCGTCGTTTGCTTACTGCCATTCTAATAGGACGGCAAGCTCCAGAATACGCTCCAGACGAACTGTCCTGCATTTGCGCCGTGCAACGCTGTCGGTTACAGCGCCTGAGGTGCACGATGTTCCTTCTCTCTCATTCTTTTGTATCATTTCGACCCACAAACAGCGCGGGTATTGTAGAATTGTTTTCGGACATTGCGCTCTTTCGATACTTACTGTACAGACTGGTATGGACAGTTCAATCTGCTAGACCTCGTAGCTCGGACCTGCATGTAACTTCCAAAGGATAAATGTATTCGTAGGGAATATGTAATATATCCGACAACATACAGGATGTGTGTGTAACGAGGAAGACAGTCGAGACTACGCACCGTGAGCATTCGACGGCAGGAAGCAAAACGGAGCGATATGAAAACAATTCGGATTTGCGAGGACAACATGGAATGAAAAGACTGAGAGAGGAAGAGAGAGAGAGGTAAGAAAGTCATGAATGAATGAGTAAATTACCCGGGTGGCGGCCGGTACCGTGGGTATCACATAAAGAGGGGTGTAGACCTTGAAGCTTGGAAATTGGCACCAAAAGGTTGCAGGAGAAAACATGTATCGTGCAGGCTGTACGATAGACGAGAATTTAACTAACCGCAAGATGGCATACTAGTAATGTCAAAGCAGACGAGATCAAATCAAATCAAACTCACTGAGAGGTAAATACATATCATAGTCCAGAGCCTGGAACGACCAAAGGGACGAGCAACCAGATCCACGCACGCAACTCGCTGTTCACAGCTCCTCCTCCTCTTCTTCCTCTTCCTCTATCACGTTGTGAAGAGGTGCACCGTGTATGTAGCGACCGGGGGTCATGAGCCCTATGTCATCGTGCCCCATAGGGCGCGGGTCTATCAGCGAGTCGTCGTCTACTAGCTCCACCTCGACTATTGAAGGAGAAGACTCGATCGGGGAATGCGGGCGGGGCGACTGGGACCGGTCTTTGCTGGTGACCCCGTTTGCGCCGAGCGACGCGCCGGTCCGCACGGGCAACCTCGACGGCGGTATGGGGGCGGGTGCTGCCAAGCTGCTGCGCTCGCGTTCGCGGTACATCTCGATGAGGCTCGCCGTCTTGCTGCCCAATGGCTTGGCAGGCGCAAGCGCAGGCGCAGGCGCGGCCTGGGTAGGAGTTGACGGTGTAACCGCCACACTCGGTACGACCACTCTTGGCTCCGGGATCGTCGACGTCGAGGGCACACTCGGGATGACTTTGTCTTCAACGAAGCTGTGTTTTGGTGGCGGCACGGGTGGTAGAGATGTCTGCGGCTGTGGTTCTGCGGTGTCAGATGTATCGTCGTAGTGTGACTCTTCCGACAGGTCTAGTGAAGGGCGCTCAAAGCGGGCACGAGGGTCGTCCACTGACGGACGCTCGATACGCAGTTCGGGTTTGGTCCGCGCCAAAGCTTCAGCAGCCCTGTCCTCGTCCTCTTCTTCCTGTGTCCGTGGACGTCGTTCGGGATGAAGATCGAAATATCCCAGGCGCCTCTTCGGTGGAGGAGAGATGACCGGTACATCGTCTTCGTACTCGTCTTCCAGCGATGCTTTCGTACCAGGGAGCGTACTTCGGTCGTCTTGTGACGCTCCATCGTGCGAGACACTATACTCATCCCCGCCATCCTGTATAGGCTCTATCCCGTCATCGTCCTCATCGTCCAACGGCAGCTGCCCTCGCACCGCAGCGAGCACCTCCGACACCTCCTGACTAGCCAACTCCGGGTCCGACCTCCCGCCCTTCAACACATCCCTCAGCTCCGCGTCCTGCGCACCCAGCCGCCTGCTGTTGCTCGCCACCAGAATATCCACCCACGCATCGTCCCTGGACCGCCTCCGGCCCCTCCTCGAGCTCGACGGCGCGTCGTCCTCGTCAAAGCTTGCCAGGCGCGCCTCGAAATCCACGGTGTCGTACTCCGCGGGCGGCAAGCCTGAGGTCCGCGACGACGGGCTCACTGGAAGCCGGAAACGGGACGATCGCTTAGTGGATATCGGAGACGTTGGATTAGGTGTGGAAGGACGAACAGAGGATGGGTCCGCAGCGTCGCTGTTGCGACTTGAGGTCCTCTGTAGTCCCATCTCTGACTGGCGTGTCGGGGTCAAGAAGAGGTTCGGCGCGGGCAGCGTCTGTACTGGCGATGCCACGGTGCTCCCCATCGGCGACAACATGCTGGTGTTGCTGGGAGCACCTTGGCGCCGATCAGGAGTTTTCAGACTGAGGATCTTGGTCACGCTTCCGTCTGAGTGCAGTAACCCTTCGAATTCTACTTCTCGATATGATGGGCTCCGGGGGACGTGTCCGATAACGTATGGACGACCGTTGAGCGTCGCTGCTGGTTTCCAGTGCTTTCGAGAGGATGCCCCGAACAGCGATGGAATGCGTTTGCGGCTCGTACCCGACTCACGTAGTTGTTGCCTGTACTCCAGTGGCACGAACTCTTCAAACAGTATAAGCGTTGTGCCTGTTCGAGGATCCGTTGTGCCAGAGACAGTGCCTAGCTTGGTGACCGGGAGCGACTTGAACTCGACCTGTACAAAGTTACATAGCATGCGTTTAGAAGCGCCAGAAACGAACAGTTGGATCCAAACCTACCAGAGCCCAGTTGCATTCCCTGTCCACCTCTTCCATCCGCTCCACATCCATCCACCCTCCGCCGTAAATGAGATCGCAGAACACATCGACGAAGGCCTCCTCGATCACCTCCTCTGAGCCTAAGACAGGCTCCGTATCCCAGCCGAAAGCAGGCAGTGCCTTCTGAGTCTTCTTGAGTTTACGATGGATCTCCGCTGATTGGACAGGCCATTGGTTGATGGTGTTCGTGACCGGAGGACTAAACTGCAATGTGGCGTGCAGGGGCGCATCCGTGCGGGAGAACCCTGCGGAAGAGAAATCTTGCCATGACAGCGTTGCACGCTTAGCTGCACGAGCCTAGATGATAAGAGTATAACGTTCAGCACAGCCGGTCGTGAGTCTGATTTGCATATATGATATATAAGGACCGTTGCGAACTCACCGCCCTAGCGCCTTCCGTCAAGTCAAACTGCAGCTTCTTGTCGTCTGCAGCAACGTTACCAAAGCCCATCGCCTCAAATTCACCCCACTTCAAGTCTGTTAAACTACGGAATCTATCCTCCGGGGTCCGTGTGCCCAAGAATCCCAGCTCTCTATCATCAAACACGGAAGACGTCGTAGACGACGTTGATATTGAAGAAGTAAGTGAAGGGGCAGTGGTAAGGGTGGAGGCGGCCGAGCCAGCGCCCGTCTCTGGATGAAAGTTTGCAGGTAGGTCCATTCTCTTTCTGTACGAATCCGAATACCGCGGGGAGAGCTTCAGCGTCGGCGGGCAGATGCGCTCCCATTCTCTCGACGACGCGAACGAGCGGTCGGTCGACGTCGAGGCGGCGGGCCCGCGGGGGCGCTGCCCCCAGCTCGCGGCAGTCTTCACCAGATCGGGGCTGTACATCCGCACGTTGCGGCGCACGCTGACGACACGTGCGGTGCGTGCGCCCCGCCTGGGCTGAGGGCGTTCGTGAGGATTGATCTTCGGCAGCATCGCGGGGTACCCCTGGATCCACGCCTTGAGGCGTTTCGGCACGCCGAGGGCCGTCGCGGTCGCGCCCTCGCCATCGGGTGCGTCCTGCCAACGGATGTATGAGAGCAGCAGATGCTCGGTCGCTATGGTTGCCCGCAGGTAATATACGTACACATGGTGGAATGCAAGCGTGGAGGGGCCGAGCCCGAACAGGAGGGGTCCAAACAGGGGAGAGAGCGTCGGTGGGGTGTGCCCCGACGACGACGAGTGCGCGGTGAATCTGGTCAGTAGGGTGAGTAGACCGACGAGTAGTTGACGGACAAGGGGATCCAGCAGAGCTATAAACATGCTGAAGTGCGTCGGAGGATACTTTAGCTCTGTGCGTGGACCACACGTTAAATTCGGTCTGTAGTGCGATTGAGAACGTTGTTCAAGGACGCACCTGCTTCAGCCGCACTCCATTGAAGGTAGCTGTCGTAAGACAGCAATCCGCGCACCTCCTGCCCTCCAACGATGCGCACCACCCTCGCCAGGCCCCAGCGTAGACACATACCCAGCTCGTGCGGGTCGGCGAATCTGGCCTCTTCGCGCCACTGTCTATCGGCTTCATCCTGTGGTACACCACCACAGGTCTTCAGGAAAGCTTCAATCAACCGCTTGACAGCTGCCACTGATACATCTAATGCCACAGTCGAAAATATGAACGCTGTTGTAAGACCTCGTGTCCCTAGTTCATGGCCCACGACGTCCACTAGCCTTGCTACTTCCTCTAAACCAAGAACCACATTACGCTTATAGGATAGATAACCATAGTCAAGTAATTGTCGCCGCTCATGAGAGGGCTCCTCTCCAGGCTCGTAGCGTTGCGGGTCGAGGTCGAGCGACAGGAAGCTGCCATCGGGTACGGAAAATTCTGGTGGTTCTGGCGTGGCCGGTGAGCCATTGCTTTTGCCCTTGGTTTTGTCTTTTGATTTCTTGTCCTTCTTGGAGGTGGAAGAACTAGAGGCAGCTTTCACTCCCTTGCCGGAGCCCCTGCTGGTGATGCGTCCAAACTCATCGAACGAGGCTTCGGGGGTGGGTTTCTTTGGTGTCGAGAAAGTTCGTGTACGAGAGAATAAACTATGCATCAAGAGAAATGAGAAAGAGAGAGTGTAGAACGGTCAGCACAGCGACGGGAAAGTTGGTAGGAAACACGCTCGCGATGAGCGTCAAGAACAAGGGGTAACCACGTGCGCTTGCGTACAGTGCTTTCGGGAAATCTTCCCAGGACATGGAAACGGGGCATCACAATGTAGTCATAGACGGACCGTGCTATTACAATACAGGGAAAAGCGTGTACGATAAGGTGATAAGTATAATGGTATCGGTATGTAGAAGATACAGAGCAGGCTACATTCGGAGATGAATCAAGTATGAAGTCAATGCGGTCATGAGCATGTCATCGTCACAAATTGTAAGGTTCTTTGCCTGGCGGGGGAGAACCTGCAGGTGGAGGGTAGTAACCAGGCGGAGGTCCTTGAGGCTGCACGCATGATGGCACGTGAGCTTCCATTCCTACACGATACAAGAAGCATGCTCACAGGTGCGTATGTATTCTGAGGATCCCAGCCATGGACTGGCGGGGGATACTGCGGTGCTGGAGAAGGATAATATGGCGCATTATAAGCCGGAGCATATCCTCCCTGCTGATTGGTGTAATTCAGAGCCTGAGCATTGTTCTGACCGAGATAAGAGACGTTGTTTCTTTGAGTCCTTCTACGACGGTACATCAGGGCTCCGGCAATGAACAGCAATGCCAATACGACTGCACAGTAGATGAGCAACTGGATGGTCCAGAACAGTGCCAAAACTCACTGATAGCGATCGCGACTCCGACTCTTGCCCCATTACTCAATGAGCAACGCTCAAAGCCGTTACTGGATAAGACGTACATCAATACCACATCGCGAAAACTGAAATGGGCACTCACTCGTCGATGAAGCAGAAAGCAGAGACGCCAGGCAACGAAGACATTGCCAAGAGTGTTATGGCTTGCCATAACAGAAAAGAAAGTCGACCTAGAGACAGGAGATAACAAACGTCGGTCAAATTGCGACACATTTGAAGTGACTTGGTACGTACTCATGTCAGGAATATTTCTGAGAGGGATATGTAGCGTGTGATTGAGACCAGCTCGACGGTGTGTGGGTTAAAGTACAGTGGTAAGGAGGCTGTGAGGGGCCCGAGCCTTGGCACCTTGCCGCGCAGCGAAAGGCTGACGTAAGCGGAGGTGCGGGAACGCTCTCGGCCGAGCCAGTAATATTTCCGGGTCACCCGCCCGCAAGCACCGTGCAAGCTGCAGGTCGTTCGCGCTGCGGTCACTTTAGAGGCATAGCGTGAGTAAGGAATGAAGGAGAGGGTGAATTGTGCAGTGAGGACTCACCGGAATCGTGAGAGTGCACAGCACCGCAGAGCCTCCGAGTAAAGCTAAAGCGGAGGTGCTTGATGCATCTGGTGAATAGCTGACGATAGTTTGGAGGCCTCCAGGGTATGATAGGATACGGTCCAGATTGAAGTCATCGTGTACCAGGGGTCCACATACGGGATACTCCTTGTCCGAAGGCGAATGTTCTATCGGTAGCTTGAAGACCGTCGGCTATACAAGCGCATACCGCAAAAATGGGCGTTGTTCGTGAGGACAACATTGAGCTACGCCGTACTCTGTTGAGGGGTTCATGAGGGTAGAAAGGCAAGAAAGGATGGGGATCCTCAAGCTGCAACGAAACAGTTTCGCGTCCGCGCGCTCAACTGCGACAGGTAGACAGTTCGGCGCTTAGCACCCGTTCTTGTGCTCAAGCGTACGCCGTAGGCCGAGAAAACTCTTGCCAGAGATGAACAAACCCACGGGAACACCACAGCAACTACAGAAACACTTCAATGACGACTGTAAGGGCTCGTTCACCCAAGTTCAGTCTGCGCATCCCAAATTGTTCCTGGATATCGTTTAACTGGGCGTCTGTTAAATTAGCACACGTGAAAAGCACGTGGCTGCCTCATTGACAAGACGCCCGAGCCTGCTGTCCTTAAAGCTTGAAGCTTGACTGTGAACAACAAAATCGGTTGCCAGGTCAATATACCATTGCAGCCAACGTCGCACGAATTATCAGACTCTCAGACTCCACTCATCAAGTTGCCAGCATCGTGCAAGGTCTTTTCGGAACCATTCGTCTACCAGAGAACGATGCGCACATCAGCGCATCCGTGAAAAAGCCCGTCGTATGCTCGAGGGCCTGATGTATATCTTGGTTTCATGTCCGCAATAGTAAGCTGTCGGTCTTGCAGCTTGGATAGCATCAGGAAGCTCTGCACCGTACGATAGTCGTGGCTAAGTAGACGATTGAGTTTCATAGCACGACAGAGTGGTGGTATATTGCTTTGAATCCATCTATTATGGTACTACGTACATGAAGATTGTCCCGTTCGACCCTGTTAAGTGAGTAATTTTGTGCGAGGATCGCGGTGTCGACCCGGAGGTCGCTTATTCGACCACCCCCGAGGACGAAATCGTCACCTTCGCCTGCGGCCGCCCTGAGTCAGTGCCCTGTGCTTCAATGGCCTTCACGATGTCCATGCCGTCGACGACCTCGCCGAACACGACGTGCTTGCCGTCGAGCCATGACGTGACCACCGTCGTGATGAAGAACTATGTAGACCGGAGATGAACGGGTGAGCAGCAACGGATCGACACGGCAGCCGTGACGTACCTGCGAGCCGTTCGTGTTTGGTCCCGCGTTCGCCATGGAGAGAAGGCCGGCCTTCGTGTGGCGAAGCTTGAAGTTCTCATCTATGAAGCGTCCGTGTGTGTGAGCGCCCGGCTGTCTATCACAGGGATCGACACGTTCCACGTACCTGCGAACTTCTCGCCGTAGATCGACTTGCCCCCCGTGCCTGCAGCCGCCGTGTCGTCAGGTTGTGCACCGACTAGGGTTCCGGGACGACTTACCGTTGTGCCGTGTGAAGTCACCACCCTGAATCATGAACTACGGGGTTCGCGGTTCTGGTCAGCTACCGCTGCTGGAAAAGGTCCGGAGGTTACGCACATTTGGAATAATGCGGTGGAAGGTGCTTCCAGAGTAACCGAATCCGTGTTGGCCGGTGGCGAGCTCACGGAAGTTCCTCGCGGTCCTCGGCACAGTCTCGTCATAGAGCTTGAAAACTATACGACCGAGATGCTTCTGGTCGACCGCTACGTCAAACTAGAAATAGTGTGTCGGTCGACCGCCTGCGAGAACATGGTTCGAGAAGGACGTACGAAAACATTCGACCTGGTGATGAGACGAGGACAGTTAGCACGTCTGAGATGATGAAAATGCGTGCGTGGATGCCCACATTGATGAGCTGGCGGTGGCTGCGGAAGTGGCGAACCGACGGAGGAACGAGGCCATTTTTTGCGAATTTGAGAGGAGGTGGACGGAGGAGGTGGACGTGGTGGTGAGAGAGCGGGACGACCTGGAACTTTTGAACACGACTCACGTGACTAATTTTACTTACGCGTTCGCCTCGTGTCGGATCCTTCGCGTCCGACGGCGGAGAACAAGCGAGACTTGAGCTTTGCGGAGGTAAATATTGTGCTGGCGGATGCTGGCAACGAGAAAGTCGACCACTCGGTGCGCCCTCTGGTATTTATATGCAGACGTTACAGGCACCATACTGAGACGCATATTTCGGATCTAGACGTGTCGACACCTCGGTGACCTCGCTACGAGGATGTGGACTATTGCCAGCCGTGGTACTAGGGTGATGCGGCGTAAGCCCAGTATGCATACCGGATCGTTACTCCTGCTCGCTGAACACATCAGCAGTACTAGAGCGGTTCGTCACGTAGCCAATTGCGAAAGGGGGTGTCTTCTCTCGGTCGTTGTTCTGCTCACGAGTACTGGTTTCGTTTCAGATTGCTGCCGGGGGTGCATCTCCCCAGCGCAGAATGAAGCATCGTGACCAGCCCATGGAGTCGAGATGACTACAATTGAACATATCTCTCCCAACACCGCTGCAACGTTTCTGATATATGAACGGCTGGGCGGTCTCGTTGACATACGAGGTATGCGGAGGTTGTCGTAAAGCCTGATAGTGTCCGCAGAGCTGGTCGAACACTGGACGAGGAAGAAATCTCGATTACTTTTCCCGTGAAGCGCGTCGAGGGACGACCAGCTGCTTCCCGGCTTCGAGAAGCTCGTAAGCATATTGGCCCGTCGACTGCTTATCATCCCGCTCTGGGTCCAAAAGCTAATCCTACTATAACACCAGCCCATACTATCCAATGACAGTGTCGTATACGTTATGCGCTCCGTCCACCAAAGATTCCATCTTTGAAAAGACGAGACCCCTGAGCCTCGAGGCCACATCTTCCCACCTGGCTCACCTCAGTCTCGCTCAGCTGTTTCTTTCAGTTTCCCCGAAAGGTGACCTGAAACGTCAACTCGCAGTCTGTCGTAACCTCTACAGACCCCGCAACCGGCCCACAAACCGTTGAACCGATCTGATAACCACCTCATAATCATATAAGGGCGCTATAAGATCGACGTACATTTGGAGGTCAATAGTCGACAAGAGTCTAGGCTCTGAACATGCATGTTGATGACCAGGGAGCAACACAGAATAGGAAGATGAACGGCCAGATTGCCGATAACGTTAACAATATTCTAAGGGTCCTATGGCGTGGCGCACCCTCTGACTGGTGGAAATCCGCTATCAGGCCGGAGGATCGAAAGCCTGCGGCGCTTTGAACTGGATTCCCTGCGCGTGGAACGACCCGCCACAATGTCGAATACCCTACCCTAAATATGCATAGTCGGTGAGCAATGATACTTCGAGGAACGAGGGTCGTCCAGAGACAATAGGCGAACGGTCATCGCGTATCGGAGTGTGCCTGGAGCAGATGGTGTATGAACGTCTTTTCTTCTGGCATCGAACGGTTATCGCGAGGTTATCTCGACCTAAATTCTATGCTCTACAAATGGGACCTCAATATGCGATACTTGGAGCCTCTACCCTCGAAACGACTGTAGACATGTCACTAAGTAAATTGCTCCAAGTGAAAGTTTGTGTACATACCGGCATTGAAGAAGTCACGGAAATTGACCCAACCTGTCTACTAAAGTCTCTGAGATAGCTATCTCGACACTTGACTCGATCTTTATGTCGCGACAATACAACATGTCCAATGGATAGGGACACATCTTGATGTTGGGTATATATTGTTCGCCGACGCCACGGCACAGCGACGATACTCTGACAATCACGTATACATTCTCTGGCCAATCATCGTACCAGCTGGCTGTTTGATGCGCCTGAAAAGAAAACGATGTCAGAAATGAAGTGTGTGTATGAATCCAAAAAAGGAGATAGCATACATAGTCTAGCTGCAATGCGCTCATATGGAAAGGAGTAGTTGCGGGTCCACACGAAGCTTTGACTTCCAGGTGATATGTAGGCCATCGTCCACGCAAGTGTTCCGTCCACTCTGCTGACTGGAAAAGCCACTCAGTCAGCACGCCGCACTCGTCTTTGTACGTGAAGTCTGCTTTGGCCTCCCCCGTGAACGCCGGGTGACCTATACACCTGCGCAGTTCACTAGTCCAGTTGAGGTGAGTGAAACCAGGCAGTAGTTTCTGCAAGAATGTGAATACCTGTGTGTGTGCATGTCAGGTTTGCTCAGCTTCGCGTGATATTGACGACTCACATATATTTCTCCCGATATCCCGATTAGGTTTTGCTCCGCGCTAGGTTCCTGAGACTGAAGTTGAGGTACCACATAGAGAGGTAACGCTGTTGCGCTGCTCATGGACCCAGAAGGAGCAAAAAATTCGGTGTCACTGTTAGAGAAGGGTGACAATGCACTGTCGGGTGTACGCGTCGACACAGACGATATGCTGTCAGAATCGTTGCCTGAAACGCCAGATGCCCCGGTGGTCGTTTCTGCTTGCAGTCTGGCTTCTGCTCTCTGCGAGACGAAATTCATGTATTGCTGGGCCGTGGCGGCGGCTAAGCGACAAAATCTTTGTATTTCCTCTGGCGACACTGTCCTGCGATCCAGCCCCACAGAGAGAGGTAGTGCGCTCTGCGTAGGTGGGGACTGACCCGAGGTAGAGGCTCCATTGGAAGTCGACGCAATCTGGAAGTGATCAGTGGGACCAGTGGTACTTATACTGAACCAATCCGCAGGTGGCGCTTCGCTCCATAGATTTTCCATGCTCGACGAGGCGTCATTCACAGGGAATAGTTCATCGATGACGACGAGAGGCTGTGTGAGAACGGTATATAGGTCGCTTATGCCGAGGCCAGGGATGTGGTGGGCCAGTTCCCGGCAGAGAAAGCTGTCCCGCTTTTCTTCGCTGCAAGACCGGCCGATTAGGACTATGCAGTGGCTCTCCGTGATATCTATACCAAGAAAGAGCGGTACAACATGAAAATACCGGTCCAGGGTGTATGTATGGTTCACCTTATCGGATTCGATGTCGTAAACGTTTATGCCACAGAGCGACCGTGGGATTGAATTCGCAAGTTCAAGATCGTTGACGGTCCTACATTTCTTTGAGACTTTATTAGTCAAGGCGCAAAGACAGACTTACCGAAGGATATACGGTACTTTCAAACGGTACCTCTCCGATAAGATTGGGTTCGGAATCCGCATAGAGTTATCGTTTGCCAGCTCCTTCTTTACCTCGTCGTCCAGAAATTTGAACTTCGTCCGCTGAGAGTATCGCCGAGTAACAGCATTGAATAGATCGGACAAACGTGTGAACAGGCCGCGTAGGCGCATGACGTCAGCCCTAGACTTCTGAGGGGGTAGACTGAGCATAGGAACGTCGTCTTTGAACAGTGCTGAAAGGTATTCGTCTACATCGGGGATGTAGAAATTATGTTGTATGGATCTGAGCCTCGTTATACCCTGTCCGTCCACGACAGGAACAAAACGCATCCGGCGAAGATCGTGAATCCACGGCACTGTCGCGTTGATGTTGGTAGTTTGCGAGGGGTGTATCTTTTCGAGAACGCCATGCATGTCGGATAGGATGTTATGGACTCGCACGAGGGCGGAATCGTCTAGCGGGTAATTGCCGTAACGAGCGTGGACAGATTTCAACTCCTGCACTAGGATGTCACTGGGACAATTGGATATCTTCAGTTGCTCTCGAAAGAATGTCTGAAGTGCGCTGTACGTGGTCGCTAGTGCGTGTTTCGAGCACATTGATGGGGGTCCTTCCCAAACGACATCCGCGGACGAGAACCATCGACCACGCTCTAGCGGCGGGGAAAAGCTTTGTGCGGGAAGGTATATGAGATGATGCTCCTTGAATGCGTTCCTACAAGGACTGTTTTAGAGGAGATCTCACAAACAGTGATTGATCAACACTCTCACCGGATGGTCGTCGTATAATCGCCATCATAAAATCGCGCCTCCAGCTGTTTATACAATTCCTTTGCCGCCGTGTAAGTTGGGTCATCTTGATTGTTTGTGGGAACGAGGAGTCTCTCGCTCAGATTTATGAGCTGCCTAAGGTAGAATCCTCCGTCGGCCTCAATGGTAACGCCGAACGCACTGAGAAAATCCCAACAATCATCGTCGGGATTCTCCAGTGGAAGGAAAGGAAGGTTTGCGATGCGTGTCAACGAGTATCGGGCTATATAAGTGGTCTCGAGACGTTTGTTACCGTTCGAGGTAGCCACCATGGTTCCCCGCAATTCCTTCCGGGCATCCGGGTAGTTTTGGCAGCTTTCCTTCAAGTCCGCTCCATACTCTCTCAGGAAGGCCAATTTTGTAGGTGTATCGGCCGACTTCAAGAATGTGCGCAGTTCTGCGGAGAGCCCTGTATTCATGAGCCTCGGTGCGATGTTCACGAGCAGCCGGTGATGCAGCCAGTCCTTCCACTCCCGCAACCGAGAGTCGAGGTCAGAGGCTGTCCAAGGCGGTGAGTCGTACGCTTCGTGCAGGAAACGTGCATCGGGCGGTTTAAGGTAGTTGCTCAGGGGAAGAACCGCGTGCTTGGGATGATCCATATATACCTGTGAGGACGGAAGTATCTTGTTGTCTCGTGTGACAACCTGAAGAGCAGAGAAGCCTTGTAGTGTGATATTTGCTTGGTGCTTGAATATGAAATGAGCGTGGGAAGGGAGGGTCGCTCTGTGAAGCTCAGGTCCGCCGTGGGTGTGTTTGGCCTTGATTCTCTCCACGACCATGTCGACGTTGATCTCTCTGAGACCAAGATCTTGAAGCAATCTAAAATGAGACGAAGAAGGATCGAGACGTCTGACGAGACGCAACCCCACGTCCATGGGTATGGAGGCCAGGGCGGGGTCGAAGTGAATATCTTCGGAGACTCTATCCCACGTCCCATCCGCGAGCGGAACCAACTTCAAGCCGGAGATCGAGTCTCTGTGTTTACACAAGATTCTGCAGAGTATACAGCACACCTCTTCCCACCAAGTTTCCGACTGGGCGAATAAGGATTTGTCCTCATCCATGAGCGATAGCCCGTACAAGAAGTGGGTTTCGGTCATCTGCTCAGCGCCTAGCATCTCGAGTATCGGTCGATCGACGACAGGATCGTACTTGGCTGATAGATAGTATTTCGGTATGACATGTTTGCTCGGAATTAGAGGTATCTCGCTTCCGCCACTCCGATAGGCTGAGGGAAGCATGAGCACTTTCGACGGCTGACGAAGTACGCCATCTTGGCACATGATGATCAGCAACTGTTGAAGCTGCGATATCAAGCTACTGTGGACTGGTTTGAGAAAATCATCCACGATGTGATGTGGGATATATCGAATCCAAGCGTATGCAAGAGTAGGTCGTTGCTGCAGAGCCGGGATAGCCTGTACGAACGCTACCGGTATAGCATCACGCAAGACTCTGTTCCATCCTTTGTCAGCGAGGATGTCCTCACGATTCGACGAAGTCAGAAAATCGGCATGAACTATAAACTGAGATCGGATGATGCAAGATGAGCAATGCGTTTGTAGCAATGCTGAAATAACTACCCACCGGAAAACCGACGGATCGAAGAGGGAGGAACGCATGAACGGCTTGATCTTCGATGACAGGGTGCTCATCTTCAGTGACAGGGAAGCCGAGTAGTATCTCGCTGCTAGATATACCCGTGCGCTTCTCCTCGCATCCCGCCGTTTTCACTGTGTGTTTGAAGATGAAATAGTCGTCACTCCGTGTTGGCCCATCTCCGAATCGCTGCACTCGGATTGCCCCGTTCGGTAAAGCCGTCTTCTCAATGGTGAGAGCCTTGTTCTCGGTAATGACCCGCATACAGTGGATTCGACGTAGGAACAGAAGGTACGATGGCCGTACGTCCTGGAGGCACAAAGCTAATTCGTTGTGCTGTGTCTGAGGGGATAAGCCTAGCTGGAAGAGCGTCCAGCCTTCCGGTGCTATAACTTCGTCACTCCATGTCGGCATTATCTTCCCTAGCGCGCTTCTCTTGTCGAACATGAAGCTATATTGGCCCGAAACAACGTGTACGGTATCCGCAATAAGGAATGCCGATTTGAATCCTAAGAGAAATAGTGGTAAGAATCGTCAAATATTGAGAAATGCACCTCTACCTATTCCCTTCTCGCCTGATACAATGAGTCAATGAAAGAACAGGGCGGACGCGGTTGTATATCACACCTATGTAACCAGATCTATCATTTTTCGTGCTGTTTCCTAAACTGCATAATGCACGAACATCGGCTTCTCTAAACCCAGTCTCGTTGCATCTGATCTTCAGCCGCCGATCCTGTAATTCCATGACAAGAGTAGGCTTCACATCTTCATGATACGTGTTGTCATCCGCATTTTGAATGAATTCTAAGATAAAGTGTGTTGCTTTCGTGTAGATGTCATCGCTTAAGCTGATGAGGACGCGGTCAGCACGAGGAGAGACGTATCATTGGGAAAATTCGCACCTGTCTAATGCATTCTCCAGTAAATTGTGGATGATTGACGATGACCGAGGGTTCTCCACGTCGATGCCGTCTGCGTAGCCTTTGCGTATGTCGCGAATCAGATCCATAGTGGGGGTTAGAGGAAGAGGGTGAGACTCACGACGCGTCATGCACGGGTCGTCTACTACGCTCCTGTTTCGTGCCTCCTATCCTAGGAGTTAGGGTAGGTAGCATGACGATAACTAATAAACAGCTTAAAACAAACATAGGATGTCCGCATTAGTGTCAAGTCAGAGTAGAGCCCACATGACTATTCAACCCGCCACTTCAATTTTCGTTTGAGCTCTGATATGAAAGCATGAATATCTTGGAGGTTTAAGTTGTTGGTGGTACTGGGCAATGCTCTCAAGGACGGCGGCGCGTCGGCGATAAAATCTAATTAGGTTCACGGTGGCGCGTTCGCATAGTTTTGGCGGCTATCAACTGACGGGCCGGCGAGCTCCGCTGCAAAGCAAGAGCGAATGCCGATCTTGCGTCTGTAACTTATGGCTACAGCCACTATGTGCGAAGCCACTTGGACACAGTTTTGCAATTATCCTCGCTCGAGCAACATGTGTTGAAGTATACAATCTCCAGACGTGATATCTCTATCCAAAGATCTGGGGCCGAGGAGTGTCAGACCAAGCCAGAGACTCCGTCACGGCGGTCACTTCGTCCAGATTCCCCGTAGTACCTCATAGTATGTGAACCTCCATTCTCGATGAAACAACGGTGAGCAGTATCGCACCAACATGTCTAGTACGCTTTGTGACCATGACTGGGAAGCAGGGTTCGAGGAGCTTCTCTGTAGAAGCCCACATCCCCTCCATTAAGTTTGCGCTTTGACGGTTCAAGAACATTCAGGGTTCAATCTTATGGTCGTCTAGAATTGGATGAGGGACGTGATTAACGGACTCTAATGCACGCACGTTTGAATGGGATATGTAATGCCATGCCTCCCACGTCCCTGGCTTCTCGGCACACTAGCGTGTGGCGAGTCCATCGCCTCGCTGTACGCTGTATACTGGGATAACTGGTGTTTTGGGGAAATCTTCACATGTCTCGATGCCGATACTTCCAGTCATCTGTAGTGGATTTCATCACATCCCCAACAACAGCAAACCTAGTATTCGCTCCGTGGATGCTTGCACCGTTGCCAAGTTAGGCTTCACGGTGCCCGCGAGTGGCAACAAGAGGTGCGCCACCTCTACTTCCTGATATTACTGTGTCATCGCTGACCTATTCGCCGTACTCTCGGGTAATCCGTTCTAAACTGCCCTATAGCTGATCTCCGAAATCGTTGTGACTTGGCACGGATCTGATTCTCCTTGTTTCATGCGGCAAATATACGTCACGCTGTGGTTAAGGTGTTTGTTCACATTCCGTGCGAATATCTGCCAGCATTAGCGCGACTTACCATTCCATCTCTCCTCCAGTATGCCGTATCGTGCGTTGTCGTACGAACACGTATCCAAGCTAAATCGTTATGCGAGACCTCCGGCGAATGCTATTCCCGTGGTGTGTTCCCAACCTATGAAACTTCCGTGAGATTGATCATTTTCAGGTCTTCGAGGCCGCCACATCCTGTGCGAGTTTCGCAGATCTAGGAAGGCCGTGCTTCCTTCATACGGCTGTGCGCGTATACCACGGACCCACGCTTTATCGTACCAAGCACAAATCGCCATCTAGGGTCCTATGCAAAATAAAACTCAGCCTCGCGCCACTAATATAAGAGTACCGCATCTGCGCAATGGGTTATTTGTTTCAAATGTCAAACGTTAGTGAGATCAATGACCACTTGTTGAGTTGTGTCTTCTCATGATTTCCTGATACTATTTCCTGCCCTTGGCGTCGCAAAGCTTTCACACAGTGGTCGTTTGTCGCGATAGCTCACGGGAAGAGCGTACCTGTCCCTCTCGGTCCCGTTAGGTCGATCTCGTGTTGATCAATTTGGGCAGTCGTATCTTGTAATTATGTGGCGTCTACGTCGGTCCTCCCATTTTCCGAGCGCCTTTGTGAACCCAT
The DNA here is from genome assembly GCA_011032875.1 of Phlebia tremellosa. Taxonomy (NCBI): domain Eukaryota; kingdom Fungi; phylum Basidiomycota; class Agaricomycetes; order Polyporales; family Meruliaceae; genus Phlebia; species Phlebia tremellosa. The sequence continues at coordinate 30,047 of JAAIFI010000156.1, read as the reverse complement.
GTGCTCCTTCTGGGCGAGATCAATACCCATCTTCGAATTTGTTTACGAGGGTACGCTGGGATTGCGAAATGGTCCAAGTCTACTTGCTGATCTTCACGTTTGTATGTATTATAGGTCACTGACGGTGATTCTAAGCTAACAGCGAGAACACCGCGGCGACAAGTAGAATGCTTTGTCGATCCAACCTTTGAACGGGCGATACGCGGAAGCTAGCGCGATCTTATGTCGGAATCTCTTTGATATACCGCATCATCTAATCAAACGGGCCCTGTGTCCGGAAAACTTTGACACCGATGTTTGGGATGCAGGGAAGTGCGTGAACAGCGCTGAACTAACTCCTGATAAGGCACAAGATATACAGCCTACTAGATGCACATTGAGGAGTACGGACGTCCGTGCAGGTATTTATACCCACCGTGAAGAACGTGAGTTGGCCAGCTCGCCTCGCCTTGCTCTCCGCCAGGATGCAGTCCCAGCTCGCTCCCCAGCTGAGGTATACACTTCCCGTGTTCGTCATACTTTCCCTGGCTGGATTCTATTTCATCGTCTTGCACATGGTGCTCTCCCATGCGCCTGATCGTTTCCTCGAAGCCCACAAGGAGTCACTGGTGCCGCTCTCTGTTACACCGAAATTCCCTATCACCTTCCTCGACGATATCCTCACACCACTGTTGTCTTTCTTCGTCGCGGCATTCGGTGACATTGGTCGCGATTCCCCATCGTACCCTATCACACTTGACTTTGTGTGGTCCTTCGGCGCGGCCATCCAACTCCCGCTGATTGAGGCATGCCGTCCTGACGCGAAGCACACCTTCCTTCTCACGATTCCCATGGTGTGGGGCATCCTCTACCAGCGCGTCAGCGGCGGGTGGATTCTTCCTCTTTGGCTCCTGGTGTGGATGCACTCGCGCGCGCGCATCAGCGGAAAACCGCTCGAGAGGGTGCAAGCGGAGAGCGTACTCGCGGGCTGGTGGATAGGACACACACTCCCGGCGATGGCGATGCTCATCCCTGGCATGCCACCGTTCACGAGCGCGCCCATCTGGATTGCCTTCCCCATCCTCATGTCGCTCAGCCAGAACGCCTACCTCGCGCTCGCGCGCTTCGTACCCGTGCTCGCGAAGGGCCGCGGTGACTCGGGCTACATTGCCACACAGCTCACGTTCCTCTCTTCGCTCGCGCTTGGCGCCATCGCGCACGCGCACGTTGTGATCATTCCTGGTCTCGCTGCTTTAGCTGTACCCGCTACGATGTCTGACTCGAATGCGATCGTCGCGAAGCTACGCGAGCTGTTGAGCCACTTGTACGCGCACTTTGTTCCGCCATCCTTTGCTATCCCGTCACCCGAGGCCACGACCGCCGTGACCGGTGTCAAGCACTTCGTCCAGTTCGACGTACTCGTCGTCTTCAGCGCCGTCTGGATCGCGGGAGTGTGGGATCTCTTCCTACGCCGCAGAGAGCGCGTCGGCAAGGCTGGGGAGGTTAGGTGGCTCTTGACTGCGGCTCTCCTTCTACTGGGAGGTGGTCTGCTGTTCGGGCCAGGTGCTTCCACTGCTGCGTTGTTCGCTTATCGGGAGAAGTTGCTCGAGGAGGAGAGACAGCGATCGGGGGAGGATGAGCACAAGCGCGATGACCTCAAAGTCACTTTCACGGACTACTCTGGAGGCGTCGAGAGTGCAAGGGTGCCCGAGAAGTCCGACCTTGTCCTTCGATCCCCTACCCAATGGAAGAATCTCACCTCTAGTTATTTCCCATGATTCTGCTCTTTGGTCATCAACTAAAACACGCGTTCTGCTCGCGACATATCTTTATTCTTCTGTATTAGCGGCATATCTTGTATACTCATCATGAACTAATCCTTTCTTATCTTCGCGTAGTACTCTTGTATCTTAGCATCGTCAGTCTCGCTCGACTCTAAACAATCCATACCTTTTCAAATCGTCCTGCGTATTTTCTAATGGTGTTTCCCAACTGTGACCCACGCAAACATTTGCTATAGCTTCTTGAGACGGTGACACATGTAAACAGGTTTCGTGCTTTAATTCTGTTTCTGTTTCTTCATCTCTGCGATGTAATGCTGTCTCTTCTCCAAGTCTATGTCTCAAGCGTCAGAACGCGCCACGCATGAAGTTTGGGTGCTCACCATGTGCCCACATCGCAGCGCCTATCCGGTTTGACACTGAGAATACGAAGCCAACGATAGGAAGGCCCTCGAGGAGAGAGGCCACGAAGCCAAAAGCTGATCGAGAGTTACATCTCGCAGGACTAGGTCAAACAATGAGGGCACGTACCACGATAGTCCCATTTGTGCTCCTCAACAAATACGGCAATCTGCTCTTTTGTCATGTTCTTGGCTTTGTAGTACTACGTACGCAGATCGAAGATCAGTCTCCAGATTTATAGCAGGCTAGAGTACGTACGGGTTGATGCAGGTAATGAGCGGTACCCAGGGATCGCAATGCTGCAGAAACAACTATTCCTACAGCAGGTATAAGATGTAGAGGCGCCAAAATCACTGCCCGTTACGTGTCAACATCGAATATCCGTACACCGTCTATGTTACTCACGTTTGAATAACACCCTCCCCACACTTGTGGTGACAAAGCTTCTAAGAAGAAAGCGGCGTGGAACGGGGGGAACGTCCCATTCCTCGACGTATGGCCTCCAGAAATCCGGACCCTTTCCACGGGAAACGATCGTCTGCTCGTATACGCGGTCGCGCGCGATGCGGATGTTGCGCGAGAGGAACCACGTAAGAATAAACGTAGCTTGTGTAGATAGAAATACCAGCGTCGCATCTGTTTAACATATCATAAGAGCAACAGAGAACAACTATGGCACACGTGGACTGACATGTTCGCAGGTCAAAAGGCATCTCAATTCCGAAGACGGTCTCTTGAGACAGCCCCGTCACAGACGGAGATCTACAAACATCGAAAGTCATGAATTTACACTTGATGAATATAGTGATTGACACACTTCATCAAGAACCACTGTACAAACTTCCTCTGAATCTTGAAAGTCGCCAGGGCCTGTTGGTCGGTTGTAATAAGCACAGTGTGTTGATATATACAGTCATTTTGCTCACCCATCCTAGTGCCACACTAGCACCTCTCACCGCCCCGTGTTTGCATTTATTCCATGCCGGTACACCCAAAGATTTGTCCGTGAAAAGTCGATACACGCCGACGATAATATAGGATGGAGGAAATTGAAGTCTGGCTGTAGCCCTGTGGAGATAGTGAGGAATGTTTTGTGTATGCGTTTCTGTCGTATCGCCATTGTATTCTCCAGGAACAACAAGCTCGGACATTCTATGGAGGCTGAGGTACAGTTGAAAAAGACAAGTTACGTGCGCACTGCGCTTCGTAGCCAGGCCGCAGTGAACACGATTAAGCGCATATCGGCAATCAGTTCAAAGGCGGGATCTTGGCTGATGCGCCCCATTTCCAACTATAGAAATATCCCGCCCTCATTGTAGCCGCGCACTTCTCCGGCGCTTCTCGGCACGACCTCTCTAAGTCTCTGACCTCCTTCGACGCCGCGGACGTTCGGGATGCAACACTTGACACGACTCGCGTTTGTGAACATCTGCAAGCAATCCAATGTACTCCGTGTATCCCGTACAGTTGGGGTACGTCCATTCTCAAGTAGTGGCCCGCGGCACGCGCAACGCCAGTACGTACGTTTCGGCGGGGACCCGAAACGACCCTGGGAAATAAGCAAATGGGATACCACAACGCGCATTGTAGCTGGGGTATTGATAGGCGGTGTCGTATACGTCGCAGTTCAGTGTGTGGATATTCACGCTCATCAGCATTGGTGCACTCACTCACCGGCATCTTTCGTACGGCCTGTTTGTAGCATGGAGCAGGTCCCTGAAACGGGTCGCTGGAGGTTCATGGATGTCAGTCCCAGACTCGAGTCCAGTGTAAGTGTTGAGATTCTTGCCTTTCAAGCGTTCGGACTGTTGACTTGCATTCCTTCTTCCCTGTAGCTTGCAGAAGCGGCGCGTGACCAGATCATACAAGAGTTTGGCAGAAAGGCACTGCCAGCCAATCACCCTCTTACAGTCCATGTCCGCCGCGTCGTAACTCGCATTCTCGAGGCCAATAACCTTGGTGTCTTAAAGTCGTCAGGCAGGCCTACATCAGTAAGAGCACCTGACGATGTTTGGGATCCAGACACCGGATTTGGCAGTGGTCGCACTGAGCAGGTGGTCCCTGGCGTCGGAGGACGGGAATGGGAACTTATGGTTGTAAATGACGACAAGATCATCAATGCCATGACTTCATACGGTCAGCTTCTTCTACTCCAGAAATCCTTGAATGTTTAGCGGGATTTCAACAGGTAACATCGTTGTCTTCACTGGGATCCTCCCTGTTGCTAAGGACGAGCAGGGTCTTGCTGCTATCCTCGGTCATGGTAAGCTGAATGCCTGAGGCAACAAATTATCGAGTTCATTCAATTCTCACACCCGTGATACAGAAATTGCACACGTAGGTAAGACATTCACTTATATCGTTGTGTCTATGAAAACCTGACGAATAGTGTAGTGGCACGCCATAACTCCGAACGAGTCTCAAATAGCAAGGTCCTTCTCGTCCTAGTCTCCCTTCTCTCCCTCGTGGGGCTTGACTTTGGCCTCTCAAATATGCTGTCGACCGTACTTCTGGAGCTACCAAACGGGCGTAAACAAGAGTACGAGGGTAGGTGCTTTGGAGATCCGCCTTACTTCTGAGTCTTGACACGAATCACAGCTGATCAGATTGGCCTCCGGCTCGCGTCAAAAGCCTGTTTTGACCCTCAAGCCGCTCCTGAGTATGTCGTTTCACAATTCTTGTAGTACATCGTACTGATATTCGGGCAGGATGTTCTCACGATTAGCCCATCTGGAGAAGAAACATGGCGGAGGAGGTCCCAGTTTCCTGCGGACCCATCCTGCTTCAGAGCGTCGCGTCGAGGTACACACCCCTCACTGCCTTGTGTCTTCTCGTGTGCTGACTATCTTTCTCAGCGTCTGAAGGAGCTTCTCCCCCAGGCGTATCAGATACAGGCGGAGAGCCCTGAGTGTGCGAGGATGAGGGACAACGTCATGGCATTCCAAGATGCGTTTGACAGATCATTCGGTGAGAGACCACAGCAAGCTGTGGTATGGAGATACGCGTAATATATCGCTTGAACACGTCATCGGTAAGATACATTGTGCTGATGCATTAACTATGTTTTATGGTTACTAATACTACAGAAATTCTTTTAGGCAGTTATACACGACACAATAACGTATGTAATATGACCTATGAGTTATTCATTGGTGTAAGTTATTGCGGATTCGTTGATGATGTGCCACTTAAGTGGTCGTGCACGGAAGTGCGTGAAATACCGCGCTGTACCTGACAGCCTCATCCCGTGTATGTGCTGCCACTGCCGTAACCCCTTCCCCTCCCCCTCCCCGGTGGTCCGGAATAGGGGCGGAAACTGTCATCGCTGACGCGCCGGGAAGCCTCAGTAAGGGCCCTCGGTCCAGTAGGTGTGGCGAGCACTGTTTTCGTATACGATCCTGGCGCCCTATCTTGAGGCAGCAGAGGTCTCGACGCAGAAGTTGGAAGCAGCTCTGTCTGCTGTGGAAGTTGAGTCGATTGCGATTGCGTATTTTGAACCTGACTCGCCCGACGCTCGCGAGGATCCTGAGAACGAACACAATCCGAAGATGGCGCCGTAGCCTGTGACCCATTCTGTTCCTGTTTCTGATCCGGAGGGAAATATAGGGAACCAGGGGGAGTCGGATATGGAGTGAACATCGTGGGCGCGTTCGCCACTCGATTGGACGGGTCTCCTTCAGGTAATGCCACCCGTGCGAACGCAGGTGATGCCCTCCCCGAACCCCCGTGTTTGCTAACATTGCTACACGAGCCGATCGCACTTGCTATCGACAAACCAACGGGAGATGGCCCCTTCTGCAATGGATTAGGTGCAGGTCTGCTCGCGGTTGTTTCGATTGGCTGAACGTTGGTGCTCCCACCAAGCGATGACTCCACATCAACAGATGGTAATCGAGGCACTTGAGCATCCTCTCCGACTCCTGAGGACGTTTGCGGCGGGGTAGACCGAGACACAGAACCAACTTGCTCCTGAGACGAGATCGGTTCTGCGATACCCCGGATGTTGGGGTTCGATAATTGTCTCGCTTTCGCTTTGCGTATCGGTGCAAGACGGTCGATATCAGATGTCTGTGCGGCAGGACCAGAAAGCGACGGTAGATACGAGGCTATACGCTGACAGGAATCAACTTGCACGCCATCAGACTTCGAGGACTGTTGCCCGGTGTGATCCACGCGAGACGACCCAGGGACTGGGGTGGCTGGAATGGATGCCGACTTCGAGCCCTTATCGCCTAATGCACTTCGACGGCTCGCGCGTGCACCCACACCCGCCTTCGATGGGTTAGCAACAGCAGGTTTCTTCGCCGTGAGAGAAGAGTCAGACAGAATCTTCTTCATGGGTGCAGCTTTGGTCCCAGATCTCCTCGCCTTCTGAGTGTCTGGCTTTGCAATCTTTGCTGGCTTCTGGAGGCTTTCGTCGTCGTCGTCGTCGCTATCGACAACAGCGCGCTTGCGTTTCAATATCCTCGTTGGTGTCTTCGCTGATGGTTTCGTAAGCACCTTCGTCCGTGCCTTCGTCTCTCGAAGATTATTCTTGGCTAACGCTTCGGCGGCACAGACATCGGCCTTACCGCCACCTTGAAATTGGGACGCTTTGATTCGTTTGATGAAAGCCCACATAGTCTTCGAGACTTTGGTGTTCTGCCGCACATCCGTATGCTTCTGGCGGACATCTACTCGCATCTTAGCGATAGCTGAAGAGAGTTGGGACATCGAGAATTCAGTACGACGAATGAAGATGAGGAGGCCGGTCATTATGAACTCGAGCGGTGATACTCTTGCTGGTTCTTGGAAACAAGAGGACAATTGAGGGTTCCTGGCAAGCGTTTGGTATATCTTGAAAGTCTGGAGGACCCCTTCCCTTAATTCTGCCGAGGGCGGAGTTTGTAACTGCAACATCCTCTCAAGTTGAACGGCACCAGGAAACGTCGGTGCCGTACGGCTCGTACGCTCGCGAATGAGGTAGATTATTGATGCCAAGCACTGAAACTCCCGTCCTCGTGTCCTATCCCAGTCAAAGTTGTCCCCGAATGCGTCTTTCCCTAGGATGTTGTCTTGTATTTCGCGGACGAGATTTGGCCAAGATCCACAGATGGCTTGCATTCGCTCTATCCTCACACAATATATATGTCAGCTTGAAAAAGGGACGTATATTATATTTGCCACCTGCTGGAGTCAGAGGTACACCTAACTGCACTCTCTGCGGAAGGAGTAATCGTCCGTAAGCAGCAAAGCAAAGCTCGCTCAAGATGCGCACCTGAAATATTTCCCTCTCTTGATCGGCATTAAGATCGTCATATTCTACGCAGACAATCTGCTTGTTACGAAACGCTTGTTGGTATTGATTCGGCAACTGGTTTCTTGTTGCTAATATCGAAAATCAACATGCGGCAAAGCTTTGACGGATAAATGACCACAGACCAGTCTTTATCTAGATAAAGGGACCGTGTTAGCTGCCTATACTAGAGAAATATAGGTGTAAGCAACTCACGGCATATCTGGATGAGGATAAGCGCAATTATGAGTATATTTCACACTGGAAATATTAGCCCGCAACCTACCTCGCCACTCATGAACCTGACATGATGCCAAGTATTAACGGGTGCATCTATAGCTTACTGAAAGAGGACACACCTGTAAATTGACGTCAAGCGTTGCTTGCCGTCGATGCAAACACGGGTCTCGCGCCCATCGTCTTGTATTCGAACAGCTGTCAAGCATCAAACAGTGCGTCATTTGGTATAGAGGGGGTGGTAGCGAAAGATCTTATGGCTCACCAAAGATCACAGGAGGTATATAATAATTGCGCAAAAGTGAATCGACTAAGCCTACTTGCTTCGTTTCCGGCCATACCACCTCTAATACGCATATTGTTAACACGACAGTAACCTCGTGATTGGTGTAAATTACCTCGCTGATATGAAGGCTCTAAATCTATAAGACCCTCCGTTATTTGTGCTGCTTCGTTGTCAGCGCATACCGCTGCCAAAGTAGACACACATGGACTCACTATAAACCCAGTCCGCAGGATACGAGGTAGTCCGAGGTAGTCTAAGGGCATTATTGATCTGTGGTATAAGAACTGAGTCAAACGTTGACAGCGGCCTTCAATATTATGATACGCACTCTGTACTCTTTGTCTTTGTTCCGCGCCTGCGCTTTAGGAGTGGCGGGTTTCCGGGCGGGCTTCGGTGCATATTCGTCTTCAGAGGATTCGAGTTCAGTTAGATCTGAAAGATCCCAGTCAGAGTCCATCTAAATAATAGTCTTTATAGTTGTCGACGAGAGAGATGAATGGGAGCCCTGCAGGACGCGAGATTCTGCATAAGAAAAGGGCAAAGAATGTCGATTCAGGGTCTCCATAATTGCGGAGAGCGAATAGTTTATGCTCAGATCGATCATATGCGAGTGGCGGGATTTTGCGGAGTCTGAACACGCTGCACGTGTAGCCTGAACGCGTCGCGTCGCAATTTAAATTCTGGTGTTGAACTCAACCATTACAGCGACCTTCACCTCGACATCACAATGCGTATCAAGGAGCTCATTATTGAAGGTAGAGTTAATTTTCATATGCTTGGTGTAGCTTTTCTCAAAATTAGCGCAGGTTTCAAGTCGTACCCTGGAAGGACTCCAATATCCGGATGGGACCCCTCTTTCAATGCCATCACGGGCCTCAACGGCTCTGGGAAGTCTAACATCCTCGACGCCATATGTTTTGTGCTTGGAATGACCAACATGAGTTCTATGCGTGCTCAGAACCAGCAAGATCTCATCTACAAGAGGGGCCAGGCGGGTACCACAAAGGCTAGCGTAACCATCGTCTTCGACAACACCGATCGCGCGACTAGCCCCATAGGCTTAGAGAACTGTCCAGAAATTACGGTCATGCGCCAGATCGCGCTTCCCAACGTATCCAAGTACCTCTTGAATGGGCACAAGGCTCCACAGCAGCAGATTCAGACCCTCTTCCAGAGCGTACAGCTGAACATCAACAACCCGCATTTCCTGATCATGCAGGGGCGAATCACCAAGGTGCTGAATATGCGCCCGCAGGAGATTCTTGGAATGGTGGAGGAGGCCGCTGGGACGCGCATGTTCGAGGAGCGGAAGGACAAGGCGAAGAAGACTATGGGGAAGAAGGAGAAGAAGGTACAGGAGATCACGGCGCTACTGGAGGAGGAGATAACACCGAAGTTGGATACTCTCCGCATAGAAAAGCGGTCGTTTTTGCAGTGGCAGAAGGCCTGCACGGAGCTCGAACGCGTCGGGCGCGTCCTTAGAGCCTACGAATGGACGGAGGCGAAGGAGCGCGTCGCTTCGAAAGAGCAAGAGATCAAAGTGATGGAGAAGGAGATGGCGGCGGTCAAGCAACGGAAGAACCAGTATACTCAAGAGATTGAGGCCGCCGAAGCCGACGTGGAGGAAGTCAAGAAGCAGCGTGATAAGGAGCTCAAGAAAGGGGGCAAGTTCAAGAAACTGCAAGAAGACGTGACAGAGTATGAGAAAACTCTTGTCAAGATGCGTACACAAGTGGATATCAAGAATGGCTCTATCCAAGAGGAAGAAGACTCTGTGGCCAAACTGCAGAGTGAATTAGACGAGGTAAGCTGTTCTCCTACTTACGACCACACGTACTGACTCCCGCTGGTCATAGGCAGAGGCCGCTCTAGAGGCCAAACGGGAGATGGTGGCCCGGCTCGAGGCAGAGTACGCCACCGTGAACCAAGAGCATGAAAGGCTGAAAGCCGAGCACAACAGCGCAGAGGAACTTCTGCAGACCCTCTTGACTGGCCTCTCGTCGAGCAACAAAGGCCAATCAGGGGGCGGCTACATGGGTCAAATTGCAGACGCTCGCCAGCGGGACGCGCAGGGCAAGGCGGAGGAAACTCAGAACCGTCAGAAGCTCACAATGGAAGAGAAGAGTTTGACGGAGGCACAGACAAAATGGCGGGAAGTTGAGCGTGAGGCAGGCGAGGGAAAGAAGAGGCTTGAGCGGATGCAGAAGGAAGTTGAAAAGCTTCGGCAGAAGGTTGTGGACTCTGGTTGGAGTGCGGAGAAGGAGGGCGAGGGCGAAGAGGCGTTGCGTACTGCGCGGGCTGAAGTGCGCCAGCTCAGTGAGGTGTGTATCAGTGTCAGCGATCATATAAACGTACCACTGACGACGGGTGTTCATAAAGCAACGCGATCATGTCAGGCAGCGACTCCCCTTCCTCGATTTCAGCTACTCCAACCCGACGCCGAACTTCGACCGGTCTAAGGTGAAGGGTCTTGTGGCGAATCTGATCAGTCTCGATCCGGCCGACTTCAACAAGTCGACAGCATTAGAGATTACTGCCGGTGGGCGACTCTATAATGTCGTAGTTGAGAACGAGAGAATTGGTAAAGAGCTGCTTACAAATGGCAGGCTGAAGAAACGAGTCACGATCATCCCTCTGAACAAGATCAGCGGCCACACCTTGCACCCTCAGGTACGTATCTCTCAACTTTCCGTGTTTGTGCTAAAAGCTTAGTTTACTTTCACAGAAACTACAAGCCGCGAAGAGACTCGCTGGGGATAAAGTTCGCACTGCTCTGTCTCTCGTCGGCTACTCAGATGAGGTCTCAAAAGCTATGGAATACGTTTTTGGCGACACGCTTATCTGCGACGACGCGGAGTCTGCCAAAAAGGTCACGTTTGCCCGCGAGATAGGCGTGAAATCTGTCACCCTCCAAGGCGATGTCTACGACCCGTCCGGTACCCTGAGTGGTGGTGCACCGCCGGTCTCGAACAAAGCCTTGATCAGTGTCCAGGAATTGCTCGACATCGAACGGAGACTGAATGATGCGGCAGGACAGCTCCGCACGTTAGAGCAGGAGGAGGTACAGACCAGGGCTAGTAGAGAAAATTGGAAGGGCCTAGCTAAAGAACTCGATCTGAAGGAGCACGAGATGCGGCTCCTGGAGGAACAAGTTGGGGGGAGCAACGCGACAAAGGTGATTAAAATGATACATTTTTATATTAATATGTCACTGAGGGTGAAACCACAGGTTGCGACGGACTTGGATACGTTGAAACAAACTATCCAGGAACTGAGGGTTGCCGTGCAAGCGGCAATTGACAAACAGAAGACAGCCAAAGAGGAGATCAAGAAGCTTGAGAAGGACATGGCTGAATTCAAGAACAACAAGGAAGGCAAAATCGATCAGCTCAAGGTTTGTCAAGTCAGTCATGTTTCAGTGCGTTCGTTGACCATGCGTTGTTCTGGGCAGGTCGATGTCAGCAAACAGAAGGCCGCCCTTCAGAAACATGCGACGACGCTTAAGCTGAAACAGAAAGACCTACAAACGGCTAAGCTTGAGCTCGGTTAGTGCCCAGCCACACTTCTACATAATCGATCCTGACTAAGGAATTACAACAGAGGGGATGACGGAAGACATCGACACTGCGAAGGGACAGCTCGCGCAAGCCGGTCGTGGTATTGACGGTCTGAAACAAGAGTTGTCCAAGTTAATGGAACAAGTGGTAGCAACCCAAGTGAGTGATGACTGTCGATCTTGTATATTACGTCTGACACCGTAATCCCAGGCTGCCCATGCCAAAGCAGAGCGCAAACTCCAGGACGAGCGAGCTACTCTGACGCGTTTCGATGCTGAGCTGGAGGACCTCGGAGAAGTTATCAAGGAAAAGAAGACAGCGATCTCTGACGCTGATCTCGAGCTCAAGCAGCTCGAACACGATCTGCAGCAACTTGCGAAGGACAGAACGGCTGCAGTGCACAGAGTCGAAGATCTCGAGAAGCAGCATGACTGGATTGAAGAGGAACAAGAGTACGTTTAAGCCTGTGGAGTGATTGAAGGGTGCCTTAAAGCTGACACGTAATCCCTTAGGAACTTCGGCAAGCCTGGTTCTCAGTACGACTTTACCACCGTCGACGTTGCACGGCTCAGAGACAGAGCGCGCGAATTGGAAACGACGCAGAAGGGTCTCAAGAAGAAGATCAATCCGAAGGCTGTTAACATGCTCGAGAGGTACGCAAACAGTTTGTGTCAAAATTAACAGCATTAGCTCATGAGAGCCATAGCGTCGAGAAACAAGAGGCGTCACTCAAGAAGATGTTATCGACAGTTCTGAAAGACAAAGAGAAAATAGAGCAGACAATTGAAGAACTCGATAGATACAAGCGCGACGCTCTGGAGAAGACATGGAACAAAGTCAATGGGTACGTGTATTTCCTTTCTATGCATGATGTTTCTAACTATCTCCATAGAGATTTTGGTACCATCTTCGCCGAGCTGCTGCCTGGTAACTTTGCCAAACTCCAGCCACCGGAGGGCCAGGACCTCACCGAGGGTCTGGAGGTCAAAGTACGTCTTGGATCGGTGTGGAAACAGAGCCTTACAGAGCTAAGTGGTGGCCAACGGTGCGTGCTTCTCTCCCTTTCGCTGCCGTCAAACGTACTTCACTGACCATCTAATTCAGATCGCTGATCGCGCTCTCCCTAATCATGTCTTTGTTGCAGTTCAAGCCTGCGCCAATGTATATCCTGGACGAGATCGACGCCGCACTAGACCTGTCACACACGCAGCACATCGGGCAGCTCTTCCGAAATAGGTTCAAGGGCTCTCAGTTCATCGTCGTCTCCCTCAAGGAAGGCCTCTTCACCAACGCCAATGTCCTCTTCCGGACCCGCTTCCGGGACGGTACCTCCATTGTGGAACGCACGGCTGAGCGTAGTGGCAGCACAATTTACGAATCCAACGGGGGGACTGGTGGCGAAGATACAAGGGCTAGACGGCGAGCTGTAGCGTAGATATGGGCCTTCAGTGAATGTCTGCTTCATGCTTATCTGTTCTTTGTATTTGTATCGGCCAGATCTTCGTTCGTGCGCATGTATCTATAGATCACTGGAAAATCAAGGTGACTTGTTCTTTATTGGTGGCTTATTCCTACAGCTAAGCTCGGCGATAATGATAAAAACAAGTTATCCAATTCGTTATCTGCCAAAAGTCCGATCAACCTGTAGACGCCACTTTGACCTGAACGTTCCACGTTCAACCAGGTTCAACAAGGTGCGGTACCTCGCTCACACATAACCGGGATCGCTGACAAGTATTCCACTGGTACATTAGCCACTGGTATGCAGCAAGCGTCTCTCTGTCTCCCACCAGAGCTCGTCCGCCTCGTCCTGGCGTCTTGTATCAAGGAGAATCTGCGTTCTTGCTCGCTCGTGTCTCATACATGGCGGGAGATCGCACAATATTTCTTGTTTTCAGATATCGAGTGCAAATTCTCAGATGGCACCTCCACCACCGGCAAACTGGCACAACTCCAAGATTTTCTGCAGGCATCTCCGGCTATTTGCGCTTGCGTGCGCGTGTTGACTCTGAGAGCTCTTCCCAAAATCACCAGCCCCCACCGTTATGATGCCATTCCAGACGAAACGGATGCCAGACTTTGTCTCTCCATTCTATCCTCGTTACCACGCCTCGACACCGTATATCTCACTGACATCCACCTCACCGGGCCTTCACCAGCGAACTCAAGACGCTGTATGTCAGTGATTCTGGTAGAGCTCACTTATACGCAGTCGAACATATATGTTTCACTAGAAAACGTTATCCAGCTAGCGAACATGTTCGAGCAGATCGACATGTTACGAATCGGCTATTGCTGTATTGAAACTCCCTCGAGTGGTGATACGACGAACAATATGGAGACAAAAATATCCGCAGTCTTCTCGGAAATCATGGATGCTGAAGGGGTAACCGGGCTGGTGGGCTCTCTATACGAGAACACCCTAAGATCGTTGCACATAGACACGACCCTATTCGATGGAACAGATTGGGTCTATTTGCGTGCCCTCATGGAGTCAGGCGTTGGCACAAAGCTCACTCATCTTGGCTTCAGTGTTGGATGGGAACTTGATGGAGGTATGGTTATGCAATATTTGTTGTGCCACTCTTTACTGAATACCTATTATCATGTCCCAGACGTCAGAGATCACGGCTCGCTTTCGGTACTCTGTCCGCGGCTGGAGTCGTTTACCCTGCATTCACCAACATGGGTCACACAGAACGACTCTACAAATAATTGGAAATTCTGGAGTGGCATCTCCCAGCTCATACCTTTTCTTCCTCTGACTGTGCGATCTATCATCCTCGTGCTTGAGTTCGTTCCTTACCACGCTCCCCGTACCTGCGAGCCTCTGCGTGAAGTGGAAAAAGAGATGGTGCGGATGGAAGCTACAATTGCGAGCCGATTCGGGAAATCTCTTCCAATCGTGACGTTCAAACCAAAATACGACCATCCGTTTGGTTTGGAGGAAGAGGAGTGTTTGAAGAGTCTATTTCCTATGCTCGCGCAGGAAAGGTTGATATGCTTTGGCGAGAGCGTAGTATGAGCCTGCGCACGATATGAAGCTCGCTTGGAGTTCTACATGCAGTGTAACTACATCTCACTTTGTCCAGGCGCTCCTGTGCGGTAGCTAGCTCGTTGTTGGACTTGCCTCAGAGAAAATGATTTATTTATGCAACCAAATGTGCAACGCTGTGAACATCAATATTACCGGCGAAGCAGGACCCGTACCAGTCACATGTTTTCAATAGTGCATAGACGATGGGTGTTCGGGAAGTTGTCATCTCCCACGATTCAACTCGAACTCAAACATAGATTCACGGTACGTGCTCTCGATACTAACGTTTCTCGGAAACACTTACATCTATTCTGATGATTGTATCAGGAGATATGTCAGCATGCGGCAAATACTTCGTTTCTCGTCTTCCACCTGAGCTCATTTGCCACATACTGGCGAGACTCGCCCCCGACCTTGGGAATGATGAAGCCACTGGCAGTCGCATCGACGAGTCGTCAAAGAAGGATCTATGTTCGTGCTCGCTCGTGTGCCACGCATGGCAGGAGATTGCACGATCTTTCCTGTTCGCAGATGTAGTCTGCACATTCGCAGATGGCACTTCCGACACCGGCAGACTAGCACAGTTCCAGAATTTCTTGCGACTATCCCCGGTCATCTGCACTTGTGTGCGGGTGCTGACTCTGGTTTCCGACCCCAAACCCCCATCACTGCCAGGCCGCGTCAGAGCGCGTGTGCCAGTTGACACCGAGCTTTGTTGCTCCGTCTTATCCCTCCTGCCACGCCTTCAAACGATACTTTTCCGCGAAATTTACCTCACTGGACCCGTCTTACCGCACCCAAGATTGCGAACGGCAGCGGTGGAAATTCATTACAAAGGCCGTTCCTATGCTCCTCTCGAAGGCGTTCTCTGGCTAGTGGGTATGTTCGATGATATTAACATGTTGCAAATCGACAGCCGCTATCTTTGTCCCCCTCCAATCGAAAGCAGGTCATACCATCCGAGGACTAAAATATCTTCACTCTGCACGGACGTGTTGAATTTTCGAGCTACGGACGGGGCATCCAACCTGATACGTGCGGTTCGACATGAGACCACCTTGAAGTCGTTGCATCTGAATACGATGTTGTTCGATGGAGAGTGGACGGACCTGTATTCCTCCATGAAGTCAGGTGTTGGGGCAGAGCTCACGCATCTCGGCTTCACTGCCGAATGGCCAGATGTATATGGTCCCGCCGAACCCGGAGGTATTTCGACCAAGTGCATTGCGATATAAAGTGCTGATGGCTCATTTGAACAGAGGATGTTGACAGACACGGTGTGCTCTTGGCACTTTGTCCGCAACTGGAATCTTTCACTTTGCACTTCAATCTATGGTCTTTCTTGCCGGACAACATCGGAGACAGCTTGCTGAACAACCGTCAAATCTGGAATGACATCTCCCGTCTCATGCCTAATGTTTCGTTGACTGTACGCTCTATCTTCCTCGGACTCGGGATCACTACTCGTCCAGGTTGTGTCTATTTGCGTGGGATGGAAAAAGAGACAGAGGGACTCGAAGCCGTCATGACTAGGCGATTCGAAAAGTCACTCCCTGTCGTCGTGTTCAAGTCTACGTTCGGCCAGCCATTCAGCGGAGAAGAGCAGGAGTGTTTGAAGAGACTGTTTCCTATGCTCACGCAGGAAGGGTTGATACGGTTTGACGAGAGCACATGAGCTTGGCGTTAGGGACTATACGGCTCGGGGTAAGCATGCATCCCGGGACTCTCACGAGTTCACATAGTTTATTCAGGACATAGACGAGGGTGAGGTTATTTGATTGAAACCATGGAACGATGAAGCTGGAAAACAGTCTGCCAAGTATGTAGAATGTACGTAGTACGACGAAGAAAGCACCAAAAGCATAGTCCGTGTCTGTGGAATATGTAACCTGTCAACTGCCGACGTCAACCCTTCATCCTGACAAGTTCCTACCATTCTCATTCCCACTGCACATCGTGCGCTCCGTTTCTGCTTGGAAGAAGTGGCCTTTCTCTCGTCAGTCGAACAATGAGTTCCAGGCTGTTTAGTCGGTGTCAAGGTTGGATCGGACTGCGGGTTGCTCGTCGTTCAGCAGAGGATGGTCGAGTGTAGTGCAAGGTGAGGGATGATGGAAGTTTGGAGGAAAAGAAGGCGAGGGAGTCCGAGACGACTTTACTTCTCTTAAAGACTCTGAGGAAGCGTCGGGGCGCGTCGACAGCTGGATCGTCTCGCGGGGACGCCGGAATGCACTGTACATATCTCGACGTCAGGCAATATTTACACAACGACTCAGATGCAAAAGATAACTTACGATACACATAGATTGTGACTGTAATGCGAGGGTATTACTGAGGCATCACAAGGGCGATTCTCTGTAGGCTACACAATCGTCATGATCGGCGCAAGAGCAGCCTTGGCAAATATCGCATCATGCTACATGCCCAAAGAACCACATACTTTCCTTGCGAAATCCTTATGCGATGAATGTAGGACTCCCACCTCTTTCCGGTGCGAGGTTTCCAGCTTCAGGCTTCATGACCTCGAGCGGGATAGATATGCAACATGATGCATCAATTCTCTGTCTGGTGTAATGAGAAACATACAAGATGACTTAGACGCATGGTCGACATATATCGTAGTCTCCTAAAAGCCCGCGGCATTATGTCAGTACCAAAACGATGGACATAGGCACGAACCCTGTTTACCTCGTTCGTCTTCCCGCGGCACTCGTTTTGGCCCTCACGCCCAACCACCCAAAGCAAATTGATAATTCACCGATATTGTAAGATTATGTCCAAACGTAAATTGACGAAGTGGAGGGTATGAGCTGTGCGACGACATTGGAAGCAGACAAAGTCCGCAGGGATGCTCCAGAGATGTCAATGAAGAGTGTTCGTCCATAGTACTCATGCAACGATGCCGTTTTATTGTATCAATATTGTGACTGCCATTGCTACGCATGCTAGTGCTACGTATGGCGAGAGGCGTTCTCCTGATAAACAGCAAACTGTTGAAGCAACCGATAGCATTGGTCCATATGAACACGCACCTATCCGCGCAGACATCCAGAACAAGCCTAAGAACCTACCGGTGGCACATCACTATCAGACATGTATGTTACTTTAAGCGTAAAACCCACGCACCCTTCTTTGTTTCTGTCGATCAGTCGTGGAAAGACCGCACGTAGATACGTGCAAGTACATATCATGAGCAGGATAACAAGCAGAAGTGATTGGAAATTGAAAAGCGCAGACTTGAACGAGAAAAATGATCAGTACACCACGAAGAGGCTCATACCACTACTGACATACCATGGTATAAGGGTGTGGTCGTCGACGTGTAGCGACTGTGCGCACGGTGCGGCAGCGCGAGTGGAAGGCACACGTGACGTGTTCCACACGCAGACGCCCGTTCTCCGCGACGCCCTCCACGTCTTGCATTCAGACCACCACGTTTACGGCGAGACAGCGAACTTCGCAGGCGTCATCTCTTGATCTCTTGACTATCTACGACGTGTCCTCATTTTTATCTTCCCATAATGACTGTCATTCCGTGTGCTATGGTGCCGAGGAGATGTTCAAGCGTTTGCGTGCGGACCTACTTAGGGTTCATATTGAATACCCCATTGAAATGTGAGCAAAAGAGACGTCTACGTTCAATTGCTACGCTTCCCCAGCCGCTCCGAAATGTTAATTTATCAAACATCCAGAAGTAAAGTTCAGAACTTTATGTTCCAATTAGCCATCCCGTCAAGCGCACCTTGTTTCGCCATCGAAACGCTTTGAGCTATCGTCCAATACCAGCTCTGCCCTGTTAAGCCACTGAAATCTGTTTCATTCGCTGTCTCATCGAACCCTTCTCTTCAGGTCGTGAATGGGTGGATGCGCGGTTGAATGTCGTTCGTCAGAACGTGCCAATATGTGTGGGAAAGTCTTTTCATCCTCGTTGACTTCCACTCAGCAACGATAAGAAAACTTTCTCTCAAATCCTTGGCTATGACCTCCGAGACCAGGCGAGCTTGAAGATTGTCGCCCATGCTTCTTGACTGCGTGCAGCTCCGAAAAGCATTGGTCCCGCGCAACGGCTTCATCGTCTCCACGAAGACGTCGGAAGAGAGCGAGACTCGTGCCTTCCGGAGTTTGGTCGTGGTGCGATATCTCAGGTTCCACGCCGGTGATATGAATTTCTATGTGCGCGGTCATGTCATAAACCCTCGTCCGCCGAACACCAAGGCCAAGCACTCTATAACCGCCGTAATAATGTCAGGCCCGCTCGCTGTTCTTGTTCTACCAGTCTGACGACTATTCATCGGATAGAATTGAATGCATATGTTTGGTATGCCTGGACCGTTCAAGATCCACGGCCGCAGTGACATGTCTCCCACAGCACATTCGGCCTGTGCGCTTGGCCGATGATGTGCCTCATAATGTGCCTCAGTTCTATGGCACGGACTTCACCGAGCTCGGAACGTCTATGTCGGCATGAAACATTTCTCTTGGAAAACACTGAACATAAGCAGCCATGCGGTACCACATCAAGACCTCGACTTGATAGTTTGATGGAGCCTTCAATGCACGTCTTCTCTCGAGATCACTCTTTCGGGACAAATGTTCTCGGGGTGGCGCGTTCATCAAGACTCCTGCCGCCAGCCTTGAACAACCTCTAGACTGCTCGTCTCGATCTAACTAGTTCAACAAGACGATATTGCATAGTATGTCAAGTCCTTATACCTTCTATCTATTGATTTGATGTGATGCATGAGGCTTATGCAATTATATTGTACAGGAATCGAATGCGCCAGGAACGAGCATGGTAATCCAGGGCACCCCTTGCGTACAATGGCAGATGGCATATGGCAGTCCCAGTTCTGGACGTCCAGAGTCAGAAGTCAACGTTTCCGGCTTCGTTGTTGGCCATCGCAAAGATGCAGATAGATCTGACCGGCCAATCGACATCGTGCATAATGATCATCGCTCGCCATTCGACACTGCCATAGACCTTCGCCGTTCGAATGTCATAAACTGTAGGATGGGGAGAAAACGTGTTGCTACTCCTTCGGCCCACCATGTCGCTCAGGAATTCATCCCTTCCCTCCATAACCGAGAAGGATGACGAGGACTTCAGTAAGACTCCATTGGACGCGTACATCCATCCCGTTAACACTAGTCTTTCGTTGCTTTCAGCTGTCAACAATCTAGTGGGGACAGTGCCTGAGCTCACGCTCGAGGATCCCAACCTCGATGTTGCAGCTCCCGAGCTAGGTGGGTCACAATCTAGTTGTATCCTACTGGCTCCCACATATCGACTTTTCTTTGTACCAGAGGATGACTCGCCCTACCCAGAGGTGAGGTCCGCCGTCGCTAATACCGACGACCCCAACATGCCGGTCGCCACCCTTCGAGCCTGGGTCATTGGTGTTATCTGGGCCATTCTCATTCCTGGCTTGAACCAATTCCTCTTCTTTAGATACCCCTCGGTTCAAGTCAGCGGTGTAAGTAGCTGGCAACGCCGACGGTGTCTTTCATACTCATAGTTTCTATCCAGATCGTTGCCCAACTCCTGTCGTTTCCTATCGGTCGTCTCTGGGCGCATTTTGTTCCCAGTGTCAAAGTCTTTGGCGTGTCATTGAACCCAGGACCCTTTACTGTTAAGGAACATGTTCTGATCACAGTGATGGCCACTGTTGGCTATCAATCAGCGTATGCCGTGAGTCATAGTTGCAGGCTCTCCTTTTCGTAGGCTCACACTCTCATGGCAGACGGACATTATCGCCGTCCAACGCGTTTACTACAACCAGATCTACAGCTTTGGGTACCAGTGGATGGTCGTTATGTCCACGCAACTCGTAAATCAACTTTCCATATCGTGACATGCGCTTACTGACAGATGAACACGTATGCATGTCAGATCGGGTTCTCTATCGGTGGCATTGCGCGGCGCTTTCTTGTTGCCCCGCCTTCGATGATATGGCCAGCAAATCTAGTCACTTGCACATTGTTCAACACGCTGCACTCCCAGGAGTACGCGGGTATCGGAAATCGTGGGGGCATGTCTCGTGAACGATTCTTCCTCTTCGCGTTCATCGGGTCATTCTGTTGGTACTTCCTTCCAGGATATCTGTTCCAAGGTCAGTCTCATCACTGCTCGGGCTCGATCGTGCTATAACAGTGAACTTTGTTCAGCGCTTGGCTACTTCAACTGGGTGTGTTGGATTGCGCCTGAGAATGTGGTCGTCAACCAGCTCTTTGGGTACACGAGCGGTCTTGGCATGTCTCTCATTACCTTTGACTGGAGCCAGATCGCCTACATCGGATCGCCACTTGCATCTCCTTGGTGGGCCGAAGCCAACGTCGCGGTTGGTTTCGTGACCTTTTTCTGTGAGTAGTCTGTCTTAGATCTGCTATTCCAAAATAACATCTATTTTTCAGGGATCGTCACCCCAATTCTATACTACACCAACACCTGGTATTCGAAGTACATGCCAATGTCGTCCCGTATATCATACGACAACACTGGTAAACAATACGACGTCTCGATGATCATCAACGAGGACTCCACGCTCAACCTAATGCGCTATGAGGCGTATTCCCCACTGTTCCTTTCTACAACGTTCGCTATGTCATATGGCCTGAGCTTTGCGTCCATCACTGGTGAGTGTTCCACTGCACCCTCATGAAATCCGGATTTACGCCTTGCCCAGCAATCATCACGCACACATTCCTTTATTTCAGAAAGCAAATCACCGTCCATGCCCGCCGCTCTCTCTCAGAACAGCCCGATATCCATGCGCGGCTGATGTCGAAGTATCCACAAGTCCCAGACTGGTGGTATACGGCCATCTTTGGTTAGTTCATCCGATCTGTCTCGCGGGGCATTGCTGATAAACCGTACGCATCTCAGTTTCGATGTTCATCTTTGGCGTCGTTGCTATCGAGCACTGGCATACCCAAATGCCGTTGTGGGCTTTCATGCTAGCTTTGGTACACACATTCCCAGATACAGTTGCTGTGTGCTGATGTCCCTCACCCGCAGATCATCGCCTTTGTCTACGTGATCCCCGTGGGCATGATCCAAGCCATCACGAATCAACAAGTTGGGCTGAACGTTATCACGGAACTCATCATTGGGTACATGCTCCCCGGCCGTCCCATCGCGATGATGCTTTTCAAAACATGGGGCTACATCACGATGACCCAGGCGCTTCAGTTCACATCGGACTTCAAGCTGTGCCACTACATGAAGGTGCCGCCGCGGGCAATGTTCTGGGGCCAGGTCGTCGCGAGCGTCTTCGCGGGCACCGCGCAGCTCGGTGTGCAGTCGTGGATGTTTTCTAACATCGAGGATATGTGCAGCCCTGGCCAGCGCAACGGGTTCAGCTGCCCCTCGACGGAGGTGTTTGGCACCGCGAGCATCGTCTGGGGCGTCATCGGCCCACAACGTCAGTTCTCGCGTGGTCAAGTCTATTACGGGCTCGTGTTCTTTTTCGTGTTGGGCGTCGCACTGCCCGTGCTTGGGTATGTTGCTGCGCGGGTGTGGCCAAACTCGGTACTGCGCTATGTGAACTTCCCCGTCATCTTCAATGGGACGGGTCTCATTCCACCTGCCTCCGCCGTCAACTACGTGCCGTGGGCGATCGTTGGCTTCATCTTCAACTATATCGTCCGCCGGCGCCACTTTTCGTGGTGGTCGAAGTACAACTGTGCGTGTACCATCTACCTGTGCTACTTGCTTTGACTTACGTTCGTTGTTATTAGACGTACTCTCTGCCGCCCTCGACTCGGGTGTGGCAATTTCTGCTGTGATCATCTTCTTTACGCTGCAGTACCCGCGAGATGGTACTGTGGGTAAGAACACGATCCAGAAATGGTGGGGCAACACCGTATCGTTCAACAACGCGGACGGGCGATCAGCGCCGTTGTTGAAGTTGTCTGATCCGACCGCAATATTCGGGTGCGTCTGTCATGTTTGTTCAGTCCGCAGTGCGTTGGTGCTGACCATGCAATTTAGACCAACTATCTGGTAGACTCGCACTTGACCGATTTCTAGTCCAAGTTGTATCGCCTAGACACTCTTTCCTTATCACATTCTCTCACAACCACCGTCGCTGTATGCCATCTTATCTTGGAGGTACGTGGATCTGACCTATGCTGGTCTCTTTCGATATAGATATATGTTTCTCGCCTTAATATTGCAATGTTATCGGACTGTTTTCTTGCTTGCTACGTTTTCGCTCAGTAGCCGATCCAAAACGTGTATTTATATTGATGAGCTATATAAACAGACAAGCTTTCCTAGCTTGCATGAGTGGATAGCAAGTCGATGCTTGAGAACGTATACGTCTGCCCTAGGGCTTGCCTAGGGTCCTTCACAGATCCGCACTTGGGTCGCTTGGGTAGCTGACCCTGAATTAGGGTCCTTATCACATCTGAGCTCATGGTTAATTCTCATAGGCGTCTCTGTTAATCATGGCCCGCGCAAGAGTTTGACTCAGCGTCACCATGTTAGCCGTCTTTCTTGGTATTCAAAAGACCTCATATATCATAGCCGTATTTCTTGTCATCCACACGGTAAATTGACACTCTGAACATGCTGGCGAACAAATGCAGAGTCAACCTTTGGTGCAAATTGAAAATGGTCAATGTCATGTGTGACGTGACTATACAGTATGTGACCCGACGTGTCAGTTCTTGTCACGGTGCCCGCCCTCCCATCCGCCACCGTTGGCAAAACAGGCAGTCGTCGGGATTTGTAATGATCAGATCTAAGATCCTGGAACACAATGGTTGGTAGACGCCCAATACATGTCAATTGCTATCATTCGCCACCCTGGATCTCATTCGCCGCCCTGGAAGGTACGCCATTAGCTTCGTCTCTCTTTGTACGCAATTTGCCAACAGATTTGTCTGAAGTACGTAGATATCTTGCATTGTAGCTCAGAACACGCGTACTGTGCGCACGCGTGACGGTTGCAGAGCCCTACGGCCATCGTGTTCAATTCTTGGCCACGCGCGGGTCGAAAGCCAACACTGCACAACTGTCCCATCAACAAAGGCCAGGATTTCTATGGCCGCGTCTACGGTACAAAGAACATAAATAAGGCCAGGTGAGCAAACATGGCTCCTCGCGCTTTCACCCCATCCTCCATCCATGTTCTCAAACCATGGCCCGCTCAGAATCCTCAGATCACGAAGACCTCCTTTCTCAGCTGACGCAGACGACAGACCTCCGTATGGAGACCGCCGGGTTGGTCAAAGCCGACCATAAACTGAAGAACATTCACGCCTACGTTCGTCAAGACGTCCGCGATTCGCAGAGGGTCACATTCAACCAATGGCTCGAGGTTGTCCTCAAGATCGACCCAGCACGGTTTCGCACGTGGGTCCTAGAAATCTCAAAGCAGAAATGGTTTGAAGATCCCGATATCCAAACACCTTTGGTCGACTATAGCAAGGCCCGTAACGAGAAGGGCCGCTACGACCCTTACGTAGCACTATGCAATAACATTGTCAAACGCGCACGAGGGAACCTCCCTGGTGTGTCGAAGCAGAACTCCTATCCGATAAACGACATTTGTTTCGTTAACAATGCGGATCGAGAGGTTCAGACGATACCAGAGCATGGATCCCAGGCGGCGTCGAGACGACCGGACATCCTTACTGTGCGCCAGCGAGTTGCTCGTAGGATCGTCCGAAACCCCAAGCAGAAGGTGACATGGCCAGAAATCATCAATTGGTGGGAGTTGAAGTTCTGGCGCCAACTAATCAAGATGCTGAACAACGCGAGAATCGCCCGAGGCATGGTCGAACTGGAGGACTCTGGTTCGCCGCGACCAGTGCGTCCAGTGCGTCCCAATATATTGTTTTATCTACGGTTTTGCTCACATTCTTTTTTATACACATTCAGAGTAAAGTAAAACAGAGGCGCTCCACGACCAAAAAACCTCCTGCTAAACTCCGGAAGACACCTCGTAGGAAAGCGACATCACCCGCAACTGAGGCATCGAATCTCGTCTTGGGTAGTTTGAAACGACGCGCTCAGGAAGACCTTATCGCCGGGCTTTCTCTCGACAGTGAGATCAAGAGGCAAAACTCTCGAGATCCAAAGGTCTCTCTCGTCGTTGGCAGGGACGGTGCAATTCAATCTGGAGCGTACGCCCTCGAGTTATTGTCCTGCACTTACGGCACTCGCGTGTTCTGCACTGGAATCGTGGTGAAGGACGACCGTGTGTTTCCTTGGTTCTACGACGCCTCTGGCGTGGTCTATACCACAGAATTTATCTCCATGATCGACGATTTCGAACAGTTTGCTGCGATGGTTGTGGCGTTTGTGTCGTGCACACCAGAGCAGCTCGGGGTGATGCCTACCTCGATCATGGATTCCCGTATCCCATATCCGCGGAACTTCCCACCGCAGAATCTGTCTGGTCGCGTGGTCTGCATACAGGATCCTATCAACAAGGGGACAGTTCGTCTTAAACTCCAGAAGCCAATCTTTGCCCAATATGTCCTTCTAGGTCGACGTACTTTCCTATACGATGCACAGACCACTCCTGCCATATCGAAGAGCGGATCTATCGTCAAATTCTCGTATCAAGCCAGCACGAGGACCCCTGAACAAGATCTCGTCGCTATCGCGCGGGAGGCTGGCGTGAAGCATCTACCACGGATCCACTTGTGGGGAGACTTATGGAAGTTATCCGACAGCACTCGCCAACTATTCCTGGAGAAGAGCGGCGGCGCGGCTGAATATGAAGACCGGACTCTCCGCGCCATAGTATACAGCCGATACAGTTCGATCAAGACTCTGTTCGTAGATCGGTGTGACCTGATACCGGTCATGGTTGACCAGATGCTTGACTGTGAGTTCATACATATATGTCTAAATTCATGCTATTGATGATCTTCTCGTATTCACAGGCCTCCATGACTTGCGATACAAAGCAAACATCCTGCACCGGGATATAAGCGTGAACAACATTATGTACGAAATGCGAGGTGACAAATACTATTTCATCCTCATCGACTACGACATGGGCGTCGTCCTCCCCACCGGAAATAATTCTAGTTACAAGGTGTCTTCTAAGCATCGTACCGGCACCCTCCCTTTCATGTCATGCGCGCTCATTGAGGACGCTTGGTTGGCCTTACGGCCCGGCGGTGACTGGACGCATATCAGGCATCTCCTGTGCCACGACTATGAATCCCTATTCTGGGTTTCACTTTGGTGCCCACTGATGCTGCCGATGCCAGGTCTTACGGCGCCCCAAGTACAGGCCCTACAAGATGAAGCTCGATCGTGGGAGTTGGGTGATTTGAAGATCATTCACTCCGTGAAGAATACGCTTATCACAGGAGGTCTAGCAAAATTGCCCCTCTTGCCTCCGGCTGTGGCGTGCCTCGAACTATGGTTTGTCGCGTGGATGCGACTGATCAAGACCTCTCGTCGTATTGTAGACGACCGTTACGATGCCGCTCATGAGAGGAAGCTCCGCGGACTAGCAATGGACCTAGAACCGTGGGATGCGGAGACCCTTGGAGGAACACTCACTCGGGACACCATCAAAACGGCTCTTACCCCTGAGATGCCATTCAGACAGCCAGACGACGGCAGCGACGAGGAACCTGCCGATACACCTGAACCAGCTTCAGGAGAAGAGAAGACGTCCAAGCGCAAGACTCGCGGCAAATCGCAACGTGTACAGCAGGTGTTCAGCGACATGCGGGCGAGGCTGCGTCCTCGCAAGTAAATTCTTTTGTAGTGTTTGCCTAGTCTCTGTATTTCCTGATTTTCGTACGATATACCCCTGTAGCATTATATTCTAAGATACAGTGTTGAAGACCTTCAGTCGTGTACGCTTATAGCGAGATGATTTACCACCATCTCAATGGGAGTTGTATGTTCGATGTATTCCTTGAAGTGATGCGGTTCTGACCGGGTATCGTGGCCGGAGCGCAGTATTAAATCTTCAGCAGGAAAGGCGGCGGGATTGCGCTCATCGGTCGGAACGGGGTGGGGGACGATAGAAGTGCGGTGTGGTGAGTACTATTCTCCAACATAGTACATCATTTATTTCTCTCATTGTTCCAGGTCTCTTTACTAAGCCGCTGAAGATTGTTCTAGTTTTCAAGCACATTACCCAGCCCTACGTCCGTGTTGTTATCAGGCATCAGCGACCATCTCCACACCAAGCTGCCGTCATACAAGAGGCGATGCGGATCCGCGTACAGCTTGAAGGTGATATGCTTCTACTTCTGCTCACTGCACGTTGACATAGTGACGTCACATATGCCATCGCCCCACGACGACTCTTCACGGACATATATAAGACGTCGTGCCATTTCCTGTTGCCTTCTGCATCTTCCGTTCCTCCCACCACCCCCTTTCTACCCTCGTGTTCTCGTATGTCACGGCAATGTTTCAATGCGCTGCTAGTCTTCCATTGCGTTTATACCGCGTATTTGTACAATTATAATTCGTGATAGCCTCATATATGCGTCGCTGTTCGTCAAAATCCGAGATGCTCGACCGTTTACGTTGTGTCCGCCGAGTCGTAGGTGAGTATCTGGTTGAACGCATCATCGAATTTGGGACTAAGCTGATTTTATTCCTTCCCCTTCAGATAATAATATATTAGCACCATTGTATGCCATCTTACGTACCACCGTACTGCAATACATGATAAATGGCTAAAAATCCGAATTTTCGGATAAAGCGCCCTCTTACCATAAATGGACGTGCAGATGATATCATACCGAGTTTCTTCCCCTTTGACGGTCGGTGGGCACACGCGGGCCAAGCTCGCCTCCAACTTATCCCTCTCAGAGTGCTACCATTCCATTCTTCGACTCCTAATTCCTCTCATTGCTCACAACGACGCTCTCTCTCTCTGTTTGTGCTGTCTTTGTTCGTTGCTCTCATCACCAGATATAAATAACCCGACGAGCCCGCCTCCCGCCCCTGTTTTGCGCATCTGCACGATGATACCGCCCATTTCCCGCAGGCGCCGGTCGCTTGGCTCGCTCGCTACGACTTTGCTTCTCCTCGCGTCCACGTCATGCCTCCTCCCGGCACAAGCACAGAATCTCACGGCGTCGCAGCTGGACGCTGTCAAGCAGCGACTGGCAGAGGGTGCACAACAGTCCTGGGAGCTCGGTACCCGCGCCCAGGCCCTCATTGAGCTCGACACTCCGTCTTACTCCGTCCTCACCACTGATGTCACCCTTCCGCCACCCACTAGCTCGCCACCTGGGTCACTGGGCGAGGTATGGAGCATCGTGCAGGCTGTGATTGCGAACCGGTCGCTGGTGACGGCGAGTGGACCTCAGCCATTGATATCAGCGGACGGTGCGGCAGGCGACCCAGCATCTCTAGGTGTCGCTGTTCTACTGGCGAACTGGACAGGCCTCGCCCCGCCGTCGATTTCGCCTGTGCCTGTCGTGTCCTCGTCGGCATCCTCGTCCTCCATTTCATCCGCCCCGTCGTCTAACTCCTCCCGCTCCTCTGAGCCTACGGCAACCTCCTCATCCGTGACCCCGACCCCCACAGTGTTCGCCACACCGACCGCCGTCCCCTATGCCGACGCTGCGTCCTCCCAGCTCTCCTATCTCCTTACGGTCGTACAGCGGACCTCGGACGGCGCGATCTCGCATCGCGCGGACCAGTTGCAGCTATGGAGTGACTTCGTGTATATGGTCCCGCCGTTCCTGACCTACTACGGCGTGCTGACCAATAACGAAACTCTGGCGACCATGGGGTACGATCAGTGTCGTTTGTATCGGCAGTATCTTCAGGATGCGAGCGCGGGCGGCCTGTGGAAGCACATCGTACTGGGAAATAACACAGACCCGGGGCATTGGAGCACTGGTACGTCTCTGAAATGGCTTCATTCTGTGAACTCTGTTTTCTAATCTTGTTCTGGCTTATTTGTTGCGCAGGTAACGCGTGGGCTGCAGCAGGCATGGCGCGTGTCATGGGCACCCTCGCGCGCTCGCAGTTTGCAAAACAGACGAAGAGTCAGCAGACGGATCTCGCGACGTGGATGAGCGAGATACACAGCGCAATGTACGCGCATATTGTGCGTACCCTTCTTCTTATCTTGTTTTCGGACATCGAATTTAATGCTAATTAACACCAATCTTACGTTTCGTGAATTCAGCGCCCCTCGCTCCTGTTCGGCAACTACGCAGACGACGCGAACACGTTTGATGACGCGGCAAGCGCGGCGCTGCTCGCGAGTACAGTCTACCGGCTAGCATTGCTCGCGAAAAACACGACGCTCATCGCCCAGGCGGAGCAGGTGCGCGCCGCGCTCTTCGCCCCGTCCAACTCTTCGTCCTCGTCCTCCTCATCCTCTACATCCACCTCTTCCGCGTCGACACCCTCTGCGACGTCCCCCTCGGACCTCCAACACTTCACGTCGGACATGTGGCTCACGCCCGTCGTGAACCCGCACCAGTTCGGGCTGGAGGGGAGCGAGAGCCCCGAGGGGCAGGCGTTTGTCGTCGAGCTTGACGCGGCGTGGCGCGACTGGGTCGCTGCGGGGAGCCCGGGCGTGAAGAGCGCGGCCGTTCGCGTGGGCGGCGGCGGTGTGTGGACGGTCTTGGTGGCGGTGCTCGTGGGTGCCGCGCTTGTGCCGTGGTGAGAACACGAGGAGCGAATGTGTCGGTGGGCCGTCGTGCTTGTGGCGGTCGACAATGGACGATCCTCGTTTTTAAGGACTTCTTCGGTCTTTTCTTGTTTATTCGGTTCCTTCCCCTGTTGCTCATCTACTTGCTTGTTCTATGCGTCACTAGCGCATTCTTTTGATCACTCTTCGCCCTTCGTTTCATCCTCCGCGGCATCCTACACCAGGATCACATCCCACACTTCTACTTTTCAACACGGATCTCATCTTCCCCGTCCGACGTTCGTCGTCACAACTCACATAAAGTACCTTGTAGACCATTGTAATACCCCAGGAACTTTCAACCTAGCGCGAACAATTTCGCACTAATAGTAGTAACAGCGCAGTAGTGTAGCGAACGTAACGCGTAGTATGCTACCACAATTGTCAGTGTATGTAGTGTAGTGTAGTGCCAATGTATCGTTACGTTGACATATCCGCTACGCAGGGACTTCCGGGCTTGACTTGTCTCTATGTCGAAGCAAGCGCTGTAAGTGTCCGTGCCTCGCAATCTCTGCGCTTTTGAGCCCTTCCTACGCCTTCGCCTGTGCTCACGGTCGCTGACTCTTCATTAATTAATAATCAGGATTCAACGGAGAGTACAAATTGTAAATGTATGGTTGGATCTTCTTCAGAAAACAATTGAAGCAAGAGCTGGTAATTAGGGTCACAACATGTACTTGCATTTCACGTCAGGTCGAGTCAGTGTCGGTTGGGGCCCGGGGGACCAAGCAAGTTGAAGAGGGACAAAGCACAAGATATGCGATCAGGCGCCCTGTTAGACGCTCATGTGGCGGCTGGTCAGCGCGACCAGACGCCCATCTCTGAGAAGGCTTTTTTTTTTTTTTTTT